>JADRCD010181934.1:0-14451 GCA_019843815.1 Montemys delectorum
GGGGGGGGGGGAAGGTGTGGGTGTGGGTGGGGGTGGGGGTGGGGGGAGGGTGGGGCATGCTATTATGCTGGCTTCTGGAGTTTTCTCTTAAGTTAACAATGCCAAGTATTAGTGTGAAATATTAGTGTCAGATAGACCAAGCTAGCAATAGCAGCTGGTCAGTTTAATAGATTCTAGAACAAGCTGAAGATGTACCTCAGTGTTGGAGCGCCTTCAATCCCTACGGGATGACACACAACCGAATAGACCCCACTTGCCATAACCATTATTGACATGACCCAAACAGCTGTTTAAAACATGTTCAACAATGGTTTTCAAGAATGCTTTTAAGAAAAAATGCACCTTTTAGTTTACAATAATCCTTAAGCTACATATGTTTCTATCTATTTTACAGATATATACATTTGCAGATTTTACCCATTCTGATGAAAAGCACAGAGATTAACTCAGGGAACCAGGGATATGAATGCAGACAATAGAAGTATTTGACAATTATATAAATTGATTTAAAATTTTATTACATTTTATTTATTTAGGCATGTGTATACGTGTATATGAGCACACACGTAAGTGCATGTGCCATAGTATGTGTCATGGCAGGTGTGTGGAAGCCAGAGGACAACCTATACCTTCTGTTGCCTGAGTCTCAGAGATCAAAGTAAGATCCTTAGGTCTGAAAGGAAGCAATGTTCTCCGCTATCCACTGAGTCACCTCATTGTACAAGTGGACTTTTTTAAAAAGATGACTTTATAAAATTTATTTCCAGCCAGGCAGTGGTGGCTCACACCTTTAATCTCAGTACTTGGGAGGCAGAGGCAGGTGGATTTCTAAGTTCGAGGCCAGCCTGGTCTACAGAGTGAGTTCCAGGACAGCCAGGGCTACACAGAAAAACCCTGTCTTGAAAAACAAAAACAAAAAACAAAAATAAATAAATAAAATTTATTTCCAGAAAACTCTCACTTTAATGTAAAATTTACTTATTTATTCGTTTATTTATTAATGGCTTTATTTATGTCCTTCATTTTATGTAGCTGAGAATGACCTTGAATTCCTGACCATTTGACCTCCAACTCCCAAGCGCTTGACTTTTAAAGAAAAAAAAATTGTTTTCTTTCTTTTACCTGTGATCATGTATCAATATTGTCTTTGTATTTTTGGGACTAGGGGAAAAAAACCCTCACTTTCGAATTTGAGATGAAATGTGTTTGTTATGTTTAAAGTAAAATATATTAGTTATTTATAGAACTATGCCACTACAACGTCTATTCATTGTCTAATGTCCTGCCGAAGTTCCTTTGACATCGCTGCCTAGCAGCAGCAACTCATGAAGAAACTTATTTTTTAAAAAGTATAAGGCTCCAAGTTTTCTGTTAAGTTTGTCTTCACTATAATGTAGAATTGATGTAGGACTGAAACGAGGGGATAACTTACATGTCTAAGCAACTGCAACCTACCCTGTGAGCTGTGGCTGGGCATCTGCACCCAGGAGCCGGATAAAGTAGACAGCAGAATGAAATTCACCAGAACACTCACAACTCAATCTCAATATTGGCCTCTTTAATAAATGAAGCCATAAAGCTGTATTGAAGTGAGTATACATTATTAGTATCGCTTACCGTGTTTATGATCAGCTCCATATCACAGGGACATAAAAAGCAGAGCTAGCACCGATTAATACCCAATTGCTCATCAAACTTTAATTTGTGTTTGCTTTCCCCTGATTGATACATCTTTTATAACTGAAAGGCTCCATCTCCTTATAACATACCCTATCATTCACGGCCACTTGTTTTAATCACTCTGCAAAACAGCATGAAATTGTCTCATAATTCACCCAGGTTTTGTCACAAGGGTCTGCAGTCAGAGGAGTGATCCTTGGAACACTTGGAATTATTAAAATAGCACATCAGAGTCCTGGCTGGGAAGCAGTCATCTCTGATTGATGGTTAAGAAGACTCCTCAGAGGCATAAAGTTTTATTTCTGTTCTCACCCCAAGCTTGGGTTTTGGTAGTGTAGCCACGGAAGAGGATTAATAGATGTATGATGTTGGTGTGGGCTTGGGGATGAGAGACAGGGGTGGGGGGTTGGGGGGGATAAAGGTGGCACCTGTGAACGTGGTTCTGGAAGAGCAGTTCTCAGTCATTGTTAATTCAATTTGGACATACAATAGGATGATAAAAACATACCTTTTATGTGACATTTATGAGATCTTCTGCAGGTAGTGAATTTTGGGGGCACCCAGGAGTCTTTATTTTGCTTGGCTGTTTCATTCTATATGGTGTCATAAGGATTCATTGTATCTAGGGAAGGCTTCGAGCTTTTAGGAAGGGCGCACACACAACAGGCACACACACATAGGCACACATACACGCAAGGCTTTTTACAAGTTCAGGCTACTCCTAAAATATTGTAAAATAAAACATTAAAATCCAATTACAAGAGTCGAGCAGTGCTGGGCAGTGGTAGCACATGCCTTTAATCCCAGCACTTGGGAGGCAGAGGCAGGTGGATTTCTGAGTTCCAGGCCAGCCTGGTCTATAGAATGAGTTCCAGGACAGCCAGGGCTATACAGAGAAAAACCCTGTCTCAAAAATAAATAAATAAATAAATAAATAAATAAATAAATAAAAAATAAATAGGTGGTTGCCTTTAATCCCAGCACTTGAGAGGCAGAGGCAGGTGGATTTCTGAGTTTGAGGCCAGCCTGGTCTACAGAGTGAGTTCCAGGACAGCCAGGGCTACACAGAGAAACCCTATCTCGAAATAAAACAAAAAAAAAAAACAAAAAAAAATTCAATTACAAAATTGTATTTTAATCCTTACACTGACTCACACAAATGCTTCCCAGTCTTTAAAGACAGAAAGAAGCCTGGAGAGATGGCTCAGCAGCTAAGAGCACTAGCTGCTCATCCAGAGGGCCTGGGTTCAATTCCTAACACTGGTAACAACCCTATCACAACTTGTTTCAGGGGATCTTAAGCTGGCTTCTGGCGTCTGTGGGCACTGCATACTCATGGTACACAGAGATGCATGCTGGCAAGGCATCCAGACACAGAAAATAAGAATAAGTCTTCTTAACAAAAAGAAGAGGAAGAAGGAGAGGATGGCAAGGAATCTCAGTGGAGAGAAAAACTCTTAGGTCCTGCTCCAAAGCTCTTGGGCCAGACTCTGACATAGGTCATGAACTCTGGCCAGCCTTAACCAAAGGGACACATAACTGGTGAACATTTCTTCCAGTGGAGTGAAGGTAGATACAGGATGTGTCTGATCGTCTAAATTTCTTTTTAATTTTTATTTATTTTATTTTTTTTTCGAGACAGGGTTTCTCTGTGTAGCCCTGGCTGTCCTGAAACTTACTCTGTAGACCAGGCTGGCCTCCAACTCAGAAATCCACCTGCCTCTGCCTCCCAAGTGCTGGGATTAAAGGCGTGTGCCACCACCACCCGGCTAGGGTTTCTATTCCTGCACAAAACATCATGACCAAGAAGCAAGTTGAGGAGGAAAGGGTTTATTCAGCTTACTTCCACACTGCTGTTTATCACAAAGGAAGTCAGGACTGGAACTCAAGCAGGTCAGGAAGCAAGAGCTGACGCAGAGGCCATGGAGAGATGTTCCTTGCTGGCTTGCCTCTCCTGGCTTGCTCAGCCTGCTCTCTTACAGAACCCAAGACTTCCAGCCCAGGGATGGCACCACCCACAAGGGGCCCTACTCCCTTGATCACTAATTGAGAAAATGCCCCACAGCTGGATCTCATGGAGGCACTTCCCCAACTGAAGCTCCTTTCTCTGTGATAACTCCAGCCTGTGTCAAGTTGACACACAAAACCAGCCAGTACAGCCACTTTCTTCACTTACCCTGTAGTGGAGACTATGTAGTGGAGGCTCCTACTGTCGTTGGCTGAGAGAGGCAATCTGGACATCCACAGCAAGCCGGAGACATCATCCCTGCTGCGAAGGATGAAGCAATGGCAGGTGTCAAGGATACACATCCTGGAGGCATACTGGCCATTTCTGACTCTGCTTCTTCTAGTCACAGGATGCCTGCCATCTCTTCCAATTTTGAGCCTGTTTGCTAAGTATAAATGCAGGATAATGACAGCACTCTCCTATAGTAGGACTGTTATTGGGATTAAATGAGCCCTCTCAGGCACTGGGCACCGTGCCTGGCATAGTATAAGGTTCAATAAATACAACTAGCTATTATTATAAAACTATTGCCTGCTAAGCTTTCAAAGCCAGTAGACCAGAAAGGTGCAAATGTAGAAAGCTTCACTCCGCTGTCTCCCAGGACATCGAGAATGTGGTAGCAAGAGAACCATAAAGGACAGCAACTACCTTGTCTTTGAAAACTATAGAATATTTAGACTTCCTAGAGAGTTCAGAAAAGAACATGACAGTTATCAGAGAACTCGTGGCTCAACGTAAGAAATACAACATGGCCAGATGGCGGTGGTGCATACCTTTAATCCCAGCACTTGGGAGGCAGAGGCAGGCAGATTTCTGAGTTCGAGGCCAGCCTGGTCTACAGAGTGAGTTCCAGGACAGCCAGGGCTACATAGAGAAACCCTGTCTCGGAAAAAAGAAAGAAAGAAAAAGAAGAAAAAAGAAATACAACACCATACACAATGAAGTTCTACATAGCCGTTATACTGAATCAAGTAGAGAGTCCTGTTTGGATAAATCTCAAAAACAGAGTATTCATCAAAACAGGCAAGTGGCGATAGGATAGAAAGAATATAAGATCATTTATATCAAATTCATAGACTTTCAGGAGGATGGCCCATGTGACCTTCTCAGAGATGTAGGCATAGGTAGTAAAGTGTCAGGATAGACAGGGGAACACAAGCAATGCTTTGAAGGACTAGGGCCCCTTTCAGTCTTAGTGTCCTGGCTTTGTTCTCAGCAGGGTCCTGGCCAAGACTTCCCCTCCTGGTTGCCTTTACACAGATGTTAGCCCCTGCAGAGACAGAACTCCGGGCAAGCAGCATTAAATACACTGAAAGCAAAATTCTCCCTTTGAATGTATTCATCTCCTATTAAAGTCCAGGGGCGCTCTCTCTGCAGGCCTCACTCTCTCTTTGACTCTGTGATGTCTCCTACACATCATGACATGACATATTCAGCCTGGATTCTGAAACATGAAAGCACCAACCAGCAGTGTAAATGTATACGAGATGAAATCAATAGCGAGTGTGTTTTCCCTCTCTTGAAGGTAGTCCTGGGAGGGGACATCACAGGAGCCGGGACAATGCTATGGGGATAGTATCAAGAAAAATAGGGAGGGGAGAAGGAGGTGTGAGCAGCGAGTGGGCAAGCAGGGATTGTGGGAGGGCGGTGTTAGATAACATCCACTGTGTGAGCCAGGGTTTAATGAGAAACGGCCTTCCTCACTTAAAGAAAAAAAAAAAAGTCAATGCTTCCACGATAGAGTAGGGACTCTGTTTTGTTCATTACACTTTATTCTAAGAGGTTATTGTAGTAAAGAATTTTTCCTGAGAGTAGATGAACTTTTGTTATAAAAGGTTGATATAAAATTATGTAGAGATGGCTCAGTAGTTAAGAACACTTGCTGCTCTTCCAGAGAACTCAAGTTTGGTTCTTAGGGCCCATGGCAGGCAGTTAACCATGACCTGTAATCGAGTTCCAAGGGCTCCATCACCCTTTTCTGGCTTCTGCAGGCACCTGCACACATGAGGCACGCACACAAAGGCACATAAATATATAAATAAAAGCGAGGATGAATCTTTAAAAGATAAGATTGTGCGTGATGCTAAGATCCAGACCTGGGGCTGGGAACGGCGACATACAATTAACCTGAGCACTCTGACAGCAGGAGGCAGGCGGAGCTCTGAGTTCCAGGGCAGTAGCAAGACTCTTTTAAAAGTTAAGGGGCTGGAGAGATGGTGGCTCAGGGGTTAAGAGCACCGACTGCTCTTCCAGAGGTCCTGAGTTCAATTCCCAGCAACCACATGGTGGCTCACAACCATCTGGAAATGAGATCCGATGCCCTCTTCTGGTGCTGTCTGAAGACAGCTACAATGTACTCCTATGCATAAAATAAATAAATAATTCTTTTTAAAAAAAACTGAAAAACAAAATAGAAGATTAAAAACTGAGCTCAGGCAGAGAGAGAAACAGATTTGTTAGTATGTTTGTTTTTTTTTTTCTTCCCTGAAGATGCCATGGAGGAGAGGGATGTCATATCTCAATGATGGCCTAGTACTTCTCAGCAAGTGCTTTGTGTTAGTGATTTTGTAGAAGGTGAGCCTGGGTGGGGGGGTGGATATGTGAGAGAGAGGTACACTCTTAGCCAAGACCGAAGTCAGGAACCCTGACACCAGAGTCTGTGCTAGATCTTGTCTGCTGTAACATGTCCCTGCGTGGCATGCTGTGAGTAAATGCTATGTCTACTAGCCACGTTAAACTTTAAACCATATTTTATTGTTAACAAGGCCTTGGGGAGGACTGTTCTGTCCCTCTCTGTCACAAAGGTTATATTTTAAGTGATAATATAGTCTAATTTTGGAGCCTTAACCTGAAACTGGGGCCTCTTCTCTAACGTCCTCTCTTCTGAACTTCCCTTGCTACAGCATACATTTTTTTTTAAAAAAAAAATGAAACATATTTGAAAGTTTTTATTTTATTTATATTTTGGTCCTATAAGTGAACATTCCTAAATGGAACTCTTCTGTACGAATACTTTAAAAATAAAAATTTGCCAATTATCAGATCTACCCAATTCCTTAAACAAAGGTTTTTCTGTGTAATCCTCATTAATGCAAACTTTTCTAAGTATTACATTCTTACTGTAGATCTTCAATCTGTTCCATAATAATAGGTTATAAGACTTGTATGTGGCACATTCCTTACAAACTACAAGTACTTGTACTAAAAAGAGAGCTGGGCCTGTATGTATGTAACTGTCCCTCACTTTCTCAGAGCAGGGCCTTTTTATATTTCTCATCCATTCATCTGCATCCTCAGGTGACTGACCCCTGAGGTCATCTGGCCTTGAGAACAGCAGTTCTCTGTGCGCAAGATCATCAAAACATGTTGTGTCTTCTAGATGTTTGACATTTGTGCATTTGTTTGGTGTTGGTTTTGCTTTGAGACAGAGTCTCCTGTAGTGCAAGTTAGTTGGCCTGGAACTTTCTCTGGAGATGACAGTGACCTTGAACTCCAGGTCTTCCTGCCTGGACCTCCTGGTGCTGAAATGATCAATTATTTGATTGGACGCTTCAGAATGCCTTTCTCTTTTTTTTCAAGAGGAGATTAGTGCTACCTTCACTGCATAGCATAACAATACATTTGTTGATTTGCATTTATTTTCTTTTCAAGGAACAATTGAGCCTTTTAGGCTCCAGACACACATTTTCTGTGAAAATGTTGTGTCTGACACCATCTTGTGACTTTGCAAAGAGTTGGAGGATATGGAATGGTTCATTTGGTGTTTGGGACCTGTGGGGGCATTGATTGTGAGCAATAGAGACCAATCCCAGCTAACAAGAATTTAGGGGCAATGCGGAGTAGCTCATAGAATAGACAGGCTGTGAAGCTCATGCAAAGGCAGGAAGCAGATCAGAGGACCCAGAAACAAAGCACATCACTGTCTTCATTGCAGAGAATGAAGTTCTCAGCTCTGACAGGCTCGTCAAGATTCTGTGCCGTGTAGAGAACACAGGTTGGCCTTTATCAGTCTATCAACCAGAGAAACACAAGACTTCTGTGTGAGAGCCCCGCTGTATCAGTTCCTTCTCCGTTGCTGTGATAAATACTGTGGCTAAAAGTAACTTAAGGAAAGGGGATTTATGTTAGCTTATGGTTCTTGGAGGATTGAGGAAGTGTGGTGGGAACAACATGGTGACTGGAGGTAGGAACAGGAGCTAGGTCATAACATTGTTATTCACACACAGGAAACAGAGCAAGAGAAAGAACAGGAAGCAAGGCAAGACTACAAAACCTCAAAGCTTACCCCCAGTGATGAATTTCTTCCAGCAAGGAAGGCTTCACCTCCTTCTATCACCTTCCCAAACAGAACCTACAACAGTGGTTCTCAACACGGGCTGTGACCCCTTGCCGTGTGAATGACCTTCCACAGGGGTCACCTAAGATCATTAGATTATTTATTACGATTCATAACAGTAGCAAAACTAGAGTTATGAAGTAGCAACAAGAATAATTTTATGGTTAAAGGTCACCTACACAGGAGGAACTGTATTAAAGGGTCACTAGCATTAGTGGTTGAGAACCACTGCAAGGAAGGAACTGTGTGTTCAAATACATAAGCCTATGAGGGACATCTCTTATTGAAATGACTATACTTACCAACACCATCTGTATTCGCAGAGGGCTGCTTCTCCAAAGCACAGTTGGGGCATGTGTCAGTAGAAGAAGAATTAGATGATGGTCACAAGAAAATCAACGTTCATTCTATTCTCTTAGAACTTCATTTGACTTCTTAAGACTAGCACAAGAAAGTTCTTCCTAAGAGGCAAATTAGGGGTGATGACAACACATGTAACCCCAGCTCCCAGTCAGCAGAGGCAGTCAGGAGGATGGAGAGGCTGAGGCCAACACAAGTGAGATCCCATCTAAAAAAAATCCATCAGCTACAGGCTTGTTATTGTCATGCCCATTGGTTACAGAAGGCTTGTCCTTAACTTGTTACAGGCATGTGTGTTGTGGCCTGAGTCTTCTGGCTTCTATAAGATTCCCCGGTGCTACGTGTTCAGTTGTTGGATGCTTTCAAAAGTAAAGAATCAAACGGCTGGTGATAGTGGTGTACCCCTTTAATCCCAGCTTTCAGGAGGCAGATCTCCTTGGGTTTGAGGTCATCTTGGTCTACAGAGTGAGTTCCAGGATAGCCAGGGCTACACAGAGAAACCCTGTCTCACAAAACAAAAACAAACAAAAAACAAAAGGAAAGAAAGGAAGGAAGGAAGGAAGGAAGGAAGGAAGGAAGAAAGAAAGAAAGAAAGAAAGAAAGAAAGGAAGAAAGAAGGAAAAGAAGAAGCAATGGGTATATAGACACCACTCCTTTTTGTAATCAGCTCTATGATTGGAACTTGGATTTGCACCATCTTTCAAAAAAGAGACTCTGACCTGTGACACAGTTATAGACAGAGTTTCTAACTTTTGAAGTCAATAACCAGTCCCAGTCAAGTCCTCAAATACATCTCCTGCTTGTCAGGAAATGTCAGCTCCCTTTGATTTACCAACGTCTTTCCAGTGAAAACAAATATTTCATATTACTCAATTTTGGATGCTGTCCATAGAGATATAATAGCTTCCCGGTTGACTATTTAGATTCGCGAGATCATTGTCTTCTGAAATATTCATCACTTACTTTAAAATAATTTTTAGCACTCAAGTAATTTATGTTTATTGTAGAAAAGTCAGAAAACAGAGATAGACTAGAAGGAAAGGAACAAAGAAACAAAAAGTGAGGACTGGAAAGTTGGCTCAGTGGTTACATGCACTTGTTTAGAAAGATCTGAGTTCGATTACCAGCACCCACATAGAGGCTCACCACTTCATTGTGGACCAAGCAAGCATGTGGTGCACAGAAGGACATGCAGGCAAAATACCTATACACATAAATAGTATAAATAAATCTTAAAAAAAAAAAAACCAGAATGAATGAAAGAGAGAAGAAAAAAGTCCATAAAGTACGTCAACATTTTGTATGTGTGTGCCACTTGCTTCTTTTCTATGTTTAGGAGATTAAATATATGTACTCAAAACCATCTCTCCTGTATTGTTTTTGCATGTCCAGCGGGCATCGGGATTTTGTTTTGTTTTAGGCAAAGTCTCACTCTATATCCGACTCCCCTGGAACTCACTCCAGGCTTTCCACATGCTAGGATTTCAGGTATGAACCACCACACCTGACTGGGTATCAGATCTTAATATTTATCTGTTTGCTTACTTGTTCATTCTGGAGACAAAGCAAAACCAAGTGCTACTTTTCTCTTTTCTCCTCTGGATACTTCCTTTGATTTCTCTCTCTACAGATCCAGTAAGTGTAGGTTTTTGTTGTTGTTGTTGTTTGTTTTTTGATAGTAAGGAACCTACCCAACAAAAGCACTTACACAGCGCCCTCTGTATTGGGGCAACAAACTTCTTTTTATGGATACCTAGGTTTCCTAGAGGCCCCTAAATACTTGGGGGATATTCTTTATGAGGAAGAGCGAACACTGTTGTCTGCGTCTTACTGTTAAGAAAAGGAGACAGTACCGAGACCATCAGAGAAGTCAGTGGTGGAGCCCAAAAGAGAAATGGAAGTTCTAATGGTCCAGTCCTCTGATGAAACCACAAAGCCGCAAGGCTTCCCTTTCCGCTGCTGCTTCAGGGCTGGGCTTAGGAGGGAAAGCACTGCCTCCCACTGAGGCCTCAATGGCGATTTGCCATTCACAATCCTGGTTGCTCAGTCAGGAGAGCTGATTCCCCAGCTCTCAATTGTGGGTGAAGCTTCTTATCCTGCGCAGGACCCATTGATCGGTTTCAACAGTGACTCCTGAGTTATATGGCTCCTAAATGTTTGCTGCGAGAGAGATCTATACCGTGGATGAGCAGCTGAGCACTTACTGGAATCCTGCTTGATATATGACTTCTGCTGTTTTGTCTCAATGAAATATCCCTATGCACTTGGAGACTACCTTCTTCCAACCACCAGAAAATAGGGAAATCAAATGACTTTCTTATACCCATACCCTTGAAAATACTCTCTTGGGGGCTGGAGAGACGGTTCAGTTCAAAGCACTGTTTACTCTTCAGTTCCCAGCACTCATATGTTCACTCACAACTGTCTGTAACTTCAGTTCTAAGGGATCTCACACCCTCATACCAGTGCACATAAAATAAAATTGTATAGTATATGTGTATGTAGATGTGTATGTATACACACACACACACACACACACACACACACACACATATATATATATATATGTTCTGAGAGTCTAGGATCTCTGCTCTCCTCTCCCTCCTCTGTTTCCTGAGATGGAATCTCACTGTGCAGTCTGGAACTCCCTATGTAGCCAGGCTGGCCTCCAATTTTCATCAGTCCTCTTGCCCTGCCTCCCCAGTGCTGTGATTAAAGATGTCCACCTCCATACCGGGTCCATCAATAGCTTTTCAATAATGATTTTCCAATTCATAAGAAAGAGCAAGAAAGCTTTTAAAATGTTCATACCCACGGGCTAAGAAGTTATGACCGAGTAGTTTATGAAAATCAAACGACGCTGAAGAGCTCAGGGGCTGAATGACAAGCGTTTTCTCTTCAGTCATCTTACTATGACAAAGACAAGCGCATGGAAAAGACAGGAGGCTGCCTGGATGAGGCATACCGCACTATATAATGGTGTCACACACATTCATTAGAACTAAGTTTGCTAGAGCATATGATCCCAAGATGTTTATGATGTAACGTTAAGTTTTGAAAAAGCCACTCCAACACTTTGATTTTGATGCCTGCTCTGCGAAAATAGTGTCCACAAAGACCCCCAATGTTCCTGATATCTTCCTCATCTCTGCTGTTCTGACCCCCTCCCTCACTGTTCTCACCGCCCTCCCTCCATCAAGTCCTGGAAGTTCTCTCTACCTCAACTATCTTCCTTACACACCCTTCAGATATCAGCCCTTGCGTTCCTTCCTCGGGAGAGCTTTCCTTGACCCGTAAATAGGGTTTGGATCCTCGCTTTGTTCTGAGACACCAGTCTGCGACCAGCATTTTTATATACTGTTATCAAAGTCCCAAGCACAACAGGGCGTGATCATGTCACAAACTGTCACACTGGCAAACTGTTGGCTCTCGTTTTCAAGTTTTCTGGCCAACCTGTTGGCTAAAAATTAATAGAAATTAGATAACTATGAAATTATTGACACGATATTTGTAAGCGATACATTTTGTGATTGTCTTGAAGAGCTTTTCATTTTGGAGAGATGCATTCTGATACAATTGTGGAAGTGATGTAATGGATATTTGGTTCGAAATAACACAGGAGGGATGGAGAGATGGCTCAGCAGGGAGGAGCACTCGCTGCCCTAGCTGAGGTTTCTAGTACCCATATGGTGGCTAACTGTCTTGAACTCCAGCTCCAGAGGATCTGTTGCCCCACTGTGGCCTCTTCAGGCACTGCATGAAGACGGTGCACAGTCACATGTGCAGGCAAAACACCCATGCACGTAAAATAAAACGAGCAAATAAACAAACAAAATAACTCAAGAGACCTTTTGGGTCTCAGGGGCCAGAACTGCTACGGTGTTCTGCACGTAATGGAGATCGCTGGTACTGGGCATTTGAGGTTCATTGCACTCTGTAGACGTCTGAGTGTGTTTGAAATTCTATTTAACTTAAAAGCGCAATGTGGGATTTGGCAAAGTCAGATTTCCCTCTCCTTCTCCTCTCCCAGCCCAGGCAAACTACACACTCAGGAGGAGACAAGGACTCCATGATTTGGGAGGACAAGTACAAACAGCCATTCCCACTCTCTGGTACACTAAGAAATCTCTCAAACAAGGCAGCAAGAAAGAGGAAGGGTGGGTGCTATAATACAGACTCTGACACACGGTGAGTGGCTCAGGCCCCCACGGCTCAGTGCCTTACTGATCTTGAGTATCCAAAGGATGATTCCTGGACTGGGCAGCTTGGTATGTTTAGAAGCCACTTCCATTTTTTTCTTTTTTTCTTTTTTTTCTTTTGGTTTTTTAGTTTTTTGGTGTTTTGAGACAGGGTTTCTCTGTGTAGCCCTGGCTGTCCTGGAACTCACTCTGTAGACCAGGCTGGCCTCGAACTCAGAAATCCACCTGCCTTTGCCTCACAAGTGCTGGTATTAAAGGCGTGCACCACCACTGTCTGGCTCCCATTTTTTTCTTATTCTTATTTTTTTATTAGATATTTTCTTTATTACATGTCATATGATTTCTCCTTTCCCAGTTTCTCCTCCAAAAAAAAAAAAAAACCAAAAAAAACAACAACAAGAACAAATTCTTGTTCCCTCCGCGCTCCCCCTGCTTGCCACCCAACCCTCTCCCACTTACTGGCCCTGGCATTCCCCTACACTAGGGCACAGAACCTTCACAGGGCCAAGGGCCTCTCCTCCCGTTGATGACCGACTTGGCCATCCTCTACTATACACATGCTGCCGGAGCCATCAGTCCCACCATGTGTACTCCTTGGTTGGTGGTTTAGTCCCTGGGAGCTCTGAGGGTACTGGGTAGCTCATATTGTTGTTCATCCTAAGTCTTATTCTTATTTTTGATGTCATTGACTGACACTTGTCCTGGAGTAACCTACTATAGCCATTGCTAGAGTTATGCATGCATGCTCGCGGACGCGCGCGCGCACACACACACACACACACACACACACTTTTTTTTTTTTTTTTTGCCTCTATAGGCACCCGTACAGAATATCAACAACACAGAATTAAAATAAAATAAACCTAGACGTAGAGACATATTTTTACAATGGAATACACGAGGCTACTAAAAGAGTAAGGAAGAGCCCTGTGGGCTGAGGTGGCACGCCCGTGGTCACCCCTGTCACCACGAGGGGTGGCAGCTATCAGTAACACTTTGCCGACATCCATCCATTTTCCCCTCCTAAACGACCTTACCATTTGCCACTAATTGTTTTCCTGTGAATGTAGGCAAACCCATCTCAAACCTTCCCACTCAGCTTGAGCTGAACTGGACAGTGGACGCCTGTGCTCTGCCGGGCTCTACTGTCTATCTGTAACCCCCCGGGATCACTTGGAGGGCAAGGTGCACAGCTGAAGATAGGAAGTTGCCAAACTGAGTACGCAGACGAACACTTCCGCCTAGAAAGCAGAGCAGGGCATCAGAAGTTCGGGGTCACTCTCAGCTACCCAGCAAATTCAAAACCAGCCCCGGCTATGAGAGTCCTAGCCCTTCCCCGTAAAAGGTCAAGTTACAATATGATATTCTGAAACCATGGATGCGATGTCAATTCAACAATCCCCCCCCCCCCCAACCCCCAGTGTTCTAAGGCAGAACAGTTCCTTTTGGTGGTCTAGACAAGCCCAAGCGTTTGCTCTATTTATAGAATTTAGCTGGTTCTTAAGAAGCTTATGATGGGAACTTCTTTAAATTAATGTTATTTACCTGCTAGGATATAAATGCTAAAAGGATGTGGTCTGCATTATGGACGAGGGCTCTGTAAAATGCGATATTAGAAAATGGAAATTTTACGAGTTCTGGGAAGAGAAATAGGTGATGAGAGAGAAATGGGAAAATTTTTTATTTTCACTGCTTTGTTAGAATTTAGTAATTCTAATTAGAATTCTAATTAGCATTAGTGGGTTTTGGGTGTTTTTTTTGTTTTTTTTTTTTTTTTTTTGGTTTTTTCGAGACAGGGTTTCTCTGTGTAGCCCTGGCTGTCCTGGAACTCACTCTGGAGACCAGGCTGGCCTGGAACTCAGAAATCC
>JADRCD010181938.1:0-24032 GCA_019843815.1 Montemys delectorum
TAAATAAATAAATAAATAAATAAATAAATAATGCAGTTTTCATAGTTTCTAAAAGGGGAAGATACACCAATCCTGTCATAACCATAATGTTCTAAGAATGAAATAAACGGAGATGGGGAAAACAGCAAGAGCCTCAAGATAGAAATAAACCATAAAGATCATTTTCAAGGAAAGTCTTGTATGTAGATATTCATAGGAACTTCATTTTGCTACATCAGAAAATGACACTCATCGATGAACAGAAAAATTGCAATGCTTCTCTATGGTAGGTTGCTATTCATTAATGTAAATAAATAAGACATTGGTCCCTGCACCGATACAGATGGGTCTCATAATAATAGTTAGATCTAGTGAAAGAAGGCAGACAAAATAAAATAGTATAGGGTAATTTGTATAGTGTAATATGTAGTATCACAGTAAAATATAGTGCAATATGTAATATGTATGTTATGGAAAATGCAGACTAGTACCTAGTGGTTGCCAGCAGATGGAGAGAAAGAAGACAGGGCTTAAGAAAGAAGGTGGCATAAAGCAGTCACAGAACATTCTTGAGGTGATAAATACATGTATTTTCTGAGTTTAGGGAATGGTTTCACATGCAATCATATGTGAAACGTATCCAATCCTGTTAAATTTGCACAGGTTCCTAGTTGTCAGTCCTATATGTAAAACAATAGAAAACATGCTGTGTTGCCTTAAGATAAAGATGGTTTTAATCATCTCAGGTTAAAAATCTTTGTATATATATCTCTGGTGGGATCTTGTGGGTACCCCCCACCCCTTTCAGTTACTTTCCAATTAACATAGACCCAAGGAAAAGACTGAGGAAGACCTATAGCAGTTGCTACTTAATCACATAATCACGACTGATCACTAGGGCTGCATATTAAGAACTTGAAACGCGAAGATGAAGATGTTTTCAGGTCTGCTGATTTAATATGCAGTGTTTCAAAATCTCATTGCTTGCTAATAAAAGAAACCAGAATTAATCTGTCTGTGTGCGGCAGCATGCAATTAATGAAAAGAAATATGCATGGCAGCTTCATTATATAAAAGAGTGAGAGATTTCTCAGCATAGCCCCGTTGTGGTTCTTGCCATAGTGGTTCTCAAAACCATCTTGGTGGGGTGTTCTCTTTCCAACCTTGACTTTGCGGAAGGTATTTGGATGCTTCTGCCATTGGGAGAGTGTAGGTTTCATAGAAAGCAGAGAGAATGGGAAAGCAAGGGCTGCGTTAAGATGAAGGAACACTGAAAGCGTCTGAGTCTAAAGCAAGGAGGATAATTGCAGTTTTGAAATCCACGGTGTATGTGTGTTTCCGTGCCTGCAGTGCTACTTTTGGTTCTTTACGATCCTTTGCGACACCAGCTTGTCTCCTTGGGCTGATCTTACCCAAGCCATATGTTATCCAGACTGTACCTGTATGTTCTTTTTCCAGCCAGGCCTTATAGTGACATCAAAAGTAATGCATTTCCCCCTTTCCTTCTTTCAAGTCATGTTCATCTCAAATAGTATGCAAGCAAGTGTAATAGTGTTTTCTTTCTGTCTCCTGGTTGCCGTCGGTGACCTCCGTAGTGGGGAGCTGCTCATATCATGTTCATTTCTGTTGTTTTCTGGGCTGTTTTGTTACTTGGTGTTGGATATTAAACCTATGTATTCCTGTTTATTTTCTGTTTTGTTTTGTTTGATACAAGGCCTCCCTATGTGGCCCTGGCTGTCCTATAACCTATTATATTTACCAGGTTGGCCTTGAACTCAGAGATTCACCTGCCTCTGCCTCCCAAATGCTGGGACTAGAATTGTGCACCACCATGTCTGGCTCCGTGTTCTATTCTTCCTCTGTGCTAATAACAGATTGCCAATTTAGAATCTATATATTTTTTTTTTAAAAAATCCTTAATCTTACAATCAGTTGGTGGAGGCTGTTTGCCAGAACAACAGTGGTAGGAATATATTATTAACACATTCTAACTTAGAAAAGAGGGCAGAGTGCTAATTTTATTTTATTTTTTCCCATTTTCTTCCTGAGTTTTCTAAGCCAATTTAGATAATCATTTAACTTCTGTTGTATTAATTAGGCTGAATCTGCCTGTTGAGATGGCTAGACTCCAGGAAGGTAAAGACGCAGGTATCTTTGTTGGGAATTTAATTGTCAGAGCAGGGTGGTGCTTAGGGTTGTCCAATATGCATAGGTTAAGGTTTTTCAAATGTGATTTATCTCTGATGCTGTTGTACTTCTTGTCTACAGAGTCTATTTCACAAACATTTAAGCTATTGTCTGAGTAATTGCAATTTTAACAAATGAAAATTCCTTTAAGTAGTCCTGGTGCTAAGAGGCGAGGTGATTTGTGTCTTAAGTGTAGAAATAGACAAAAGATCAAAATTATTTAGGCATATCTTTGAACCGACCTAGATTTTTCTAGTCATTTCTCATTCTGTGTGTGTGTGTGTCCACATACACAGAAAAAGTGATAAGAGGCTTGGACTGTGAACACTGGAAACCATCCAACCCAAAAGGAAAGGCTGCTGGCAGCTCCTGACGGTGCAGAGTTGAAATGTAGTCATTCCTGGGCCCCAAACTGATGTAAACACAGCTGTTTTCTTCAGCTCCATCAAAAGCTCGTTTGCTCCCCATGTTGCGTTTATTGCATATGTGTTAGTGTGATGGTTCGGTTTTAACTTTCACTAGGGTAGCTTTACCCTAGTGTAGCAGGAATTAAAACGAATGAAAGACAAGCAGTACTGAATGCAAGAGCCTCTTACCAGGTGGAGTTACTTTGAGTTTCTTCAAGTCTGTGAAAGGATCCAGAAATACATGCAGGCATACAGGCCTGGAGGAAAGACCCAAATCCAGTCACATTTCTCCCCAAGTAATGGGTGTAGCACATACCAGATACCAGACGGAAGCGCCTCCTTCTGTAAGGAGTTACTGTTCTCAGCCTTTGCCGTGCTCTGGTTTGCGTTGGTCAAGTCTGGAGTTAAGCATGCTTCACAGTTCTCTCCCTACTGTGCCAAGAGTTCAAGGCCACATTTTGTCCCATTTTAGGTAGCTGATGATTCTATGCTTCGAGCTTTGGCGGCCTTCCCTATGTCTCTCTGCTTTTGATAACAAGCTTGACTTCTTAATGGGAATCAAAGGGTGCTGCTGCTTTGCCCCATTACTTATGAACCTGAAGCAGCATGCAGCTTCTGTCTCTGGGTGAAGCTGCCCATTCCTGGGTTTCTTTCTCCTTCTGGTTGCTAGATGTGGTTTTCTTCTGTTCGATGGAGGGAAGAAGGAAAACAGCAAACAACTGTCGACACTGCCTCATTCCTTCATTCTAATCTGAGAAGTTTTACATACAGTATGATTTAGGGGTTCTTTATTTCAGTTCATCTGTGCCCTTCTCTGAACTGACCTGCTTATCAGGCCCTAAGGCAATTAAGAAAATATTTATGGGCCGGAATAAGAGGTGAATTCAGGTTTATCTACAGAGGCATTTTTCAGAAATCAATGGCTATATTCTTCCTCTATTACATTACACATGATTAAAGAAACTACATTTTAAAACAAAGTTATGGTTTCTCGATTAGTAGATAAAAGGAAATCCTGTTTTGTACTGCTTTGTGCACAGCATGGAATACTATCCAAATGTTAAGGATTCTAATGGTTTATCCTGTTGAGTTGTTTGCACATAGTGTGCTGTTTAAATTAATACTTTGCTAGTGTGATTAAAGACATTCAGGTTAATAGATGTGAATGCCACTGGAATCTCACCATCCCATTTACCTGTGGGCACTGTAGTTTTGGAAACAGTTGGTCCAATCTAGTCTCTTTGCTTTCTGAAATATTACTGAGAACCTGTTTTAAGATTTTTTTTTTACCAGTTTATTGAAAAATCTATATAATAAGAGTATACTTTTGGTAGTTTTTTAAGATAGTTTTTGATAATTTTCAACATTATACAATGATTGTAGATTTTATAAAACTTTATCTCCAATTTTATTTTGATGTTGTATATTTGTGTTTTCCAGATGGTTTCTGATGCATACATTGAGTTTGAGATTGTCTTGTTTAGGCCCTGGTATGGTGTCCCAGTATTCAGGAGGCAGAGGCTGTTGGATCTCTGTGGGTTCAAGTCAGCCTGATCTTCATAGTGAGCTCTAGGTGAGCTAGGGATACGTTTAAGGGGAAAATGAAGACAAAAGAAATGGTCCTATCTAAATAGAACTCAGTGCGATGCTCTGCTTCTGTTATTTCCCGGTACTACTTTCCCTTAAAACAGTAATAGTCAAGGTCACTGGCTTTTTTAACTCCCCCCACCCGCCACCCATCGCCATCTCACCATTTACAGCTGTTATATAAACCTTGACTTCACAATGACGTTCTTTGGAGAAAGTCTCCTCAGGCTGTTGTGAAATTAAACACTTACACACCCCTCCTGTCATCTAGGACAGTGTGTCTCTGAACAAGAAAAGGAGAGCAAAAAAAAAAAAGAGTGAATGCGTTCCTGAGTCTGTTAGGGAACTCAGATGTTAGGTTTTCTTCCTTTCTCAATCCTTTCTACCCTATGTTGTGGATCCTACCTCTGACTTCCCTTGTTTGTATTTATTAGAAAGGCTGGAATGGTAAGCTTGAGTGACATCGCAGCCGCTAACGGTTTTATGCTTTTCAATGGGGTTCTGTCTGCCTTGTTTTTCTTGTGGCTTTTCCTCAGATAGACAAGGACCTGGTCATCATTTGAAAGAAGGAGCCAATGGGAACTGAGAACACTTCACGGCTTGCCTGATTGTTCTCCCAATGAGCAGAGCCTTGGGTAGCACAGAGTGAACCCTGCGAGAGACAGGCTTGTCCTCCTTGCTCAGCTCCAGTGGGACTTTAGTTCGGGGAGTTCAGTGGGGCAGGTCACCAGAGAAGGATACAGGGAGCAAGCTCAGGACGACCATGTGCATCATTTGGCCCCTTTCAGACCATGTGAAACCTTCTTTGGGACTAGAAAATGCCTGACGTGGCTAATCTAGAGCCTGTCGGTTGCCTCAAGGTTCCCTGGCCCCATCCTTGTTTTTAGTATGCAGTGGGCGCTTTGTACTTTTTACCGGAGGTCAGTGACCTAGGGGAGCTTGAAGTGAAAAATAGCTATCTACAGCAGTTCTAAATCAAGTTTTAAAACAACAAAACATTTTAATATCTGTGGCTGGAAGGGAAATACTTGGAGCTATGCAACTGGCAGGCAGCAGTGGAGTGGCTGAAGAAGAGTGGAGTCTTGAGCCAGTTTTAGACACAAACTGAACTCTGAGGAAAGGAACCCAGGCAGACTCCCCTGACCAGCTTCCCAGCGAAGTCAGAAGGGACAGTCCTGGCAGCGCTCTGGATTTGTACGCTGGGATAGATATAAACAGCAAAAACTCTCAGCCCTGTGGCTATAAAAAGAAATATTTTTTATGATGTATTCATTGTTTCAGAGCAGGCTGTGAGTTGTGTTTTAACATTTAATTCCTATGCGCTTCAAAACCAGGGTTCTGTCTTCCCAAGTGCCTAAATGCTCTCAGATGTTTTATTGCGTAACATTTTCTCCAGATTCGTTTTTTTTTAAATGTATGTCCTCCTCCCCACTACCACCACCAATCTGTTAAAAGATCAGTTTGTGTGAATCTTAACACAGTGATTTCATGGCTTTAATCTCAGTGTGGATTGTTGCGGTTCGCAGCATGTCATTAACGGTACTGGGTTGTTTATCACAAAAACAAATGATATTTTCTATCTAGGCAAAAGGCGTCAAAAGCTGGACTTGCTAATATCTTACTGAACCTAAGTCACATTTTTAGTTCACTTTCAAATTCTACATACCATTTGAATTCTTCCTAAGATTGGACATGTGTAACTCTTGTGATACAAGCGTTTATTGGAGTTATTTAAAGGATGGTCAGAAAAATGACATATTTGGCATATTAAATATAGAGTGCCACGTCTTTATTTTGTGTTTGTGTGCATGAGCGTGTGTGCGGACATACGGTCATACATTCATGTGTGAACGTGTACGAAGTTAGCCCAGGAGTCAGTGTGCAGAAGAATGAGGGCATTGTCGCAGAGTTTAGAAGTTCATCCTCATCCTCTTTAAGTCATTGTATGCCATCACTATATGCCTTTGCTTCTTATTCTACTCCAGGATGACCCTCTCCTTCTGGGAGGTCAATGCCTATACACAGCATTCACGGGCTCACGGAGGTGAGAACATCACTTTCCCATAAGTCACTATGCACATGAAGGATGCATGCTTGTCAAACGTCAGGCTCCTTTGACAATAAGCTTAGATATTTTTATGTGTTTGTACTGGCTGGTTTTATGTCAACATGATGCACGTTAGAGTCATTTTGGAAAAGGGAACCTTAATTGAGAAATGCCCCCATCAAACCCGTGGCACATTGTCTTAATTAAGGATTGGTGTGAGAGGCTCTAGCTCACTGTGGGCACTGATACTCCTGGGTTGTAGTCCTGTAGGCTGAGAAGGCCACAAGGAACAAACCAGTAAGCCAGCATAGCCTGTGCATCAGTTTCTGCCTCTGGGTTCCTGCCTTGGGTTCCTGCCTTGAGTTCTTGCCCTAACTTCCATGGATGATAGATTATAAGCTATAAACTGAAATATACTCTTTATTCCTCAAGTTGGTTTTGGTCAGGGGCTTTTATCACAGCACTCCAGACCCTCAATAAGATGGTACTTGTACAGTTTAATCTAATAGTGAGTGATGGTCCTGGTCTGCCTTGCTTGTTGCTGTGAGTCATGCCAGAGGTCTGTGGGTCCTCTGAGCTCACTCTTAAAAGTCCTGAGTAGTGATAGGTGGTGGCCACAGTGGTCCATCCAAGCCATCCTTCTCAAAAGCTGTGTCAGACGAGTGGTTATATACAGACTTCACAGACGAGCCTTGGAGGTTATTCGAGTTATCTTGTAGTAGTTTACCTTCCAAGGATTTAATCTCATAAAATGACCTAAAAATACATGTTAATTTAGCTGTCACTCAAACCTGTTAAACCAAACTTACAAAAACAAACAAACAAACAAACAGACAGACACTGTCTTGAAATCCCTGACATGATGTTGCACTGTCTCAAATTGAAGACTAGCATGATAGAAAAATCAATATGTGTGTATGTGTGCAAATGCGTGTGTGCATGAGTGTGTGCATGAGTGTGCACTTGCTTAGCAAAATGGGCACAATTGTGTCCATGGGGCAATGATGGCAAATACATTGTCCCGACATGTCCATCTTGCTGTTATTCATTCTGAAAGATTTTTTTCGAACCTAAATATTTCTCATTCCTTCTGTATTTCACATGACATGGTCTTCTAATTGTTTTCTGTTGTGGCTGCCCTCTAGACCAGTTTTAAAATGGGGCCCTATGAAGTGCTCAGAATGCTATATCTCATGGTCTCATAGGTGTTGGTATCTTCAGCCTCCAATGTTGTTTCTCTTTGTGCCAGCCGTCCGTGACCTCACACCCCATTGGCTCACTTTGGGCATGCCTTAAAATAGCCTGCTGCTTTTTGTCAGGTTTTCTTGTTTCTGTTCCCCAGTCAATTTCAAATACTAGCTATTGCTTATATTGCTATTATATTTCATTGTGTAAATACTAGCTTATGGTTTCAGCTTGTCATGGATTTTTTTTTTAATGTTTAAAATTTTATCACCCAACGTATTAGCAGTTTCTTTCAGCTTTGGGCCATCTGTAATTATTAATGTGATGCCTTCAAAGTTTTTGTTCAATTAAAACATATAAATGTGTCAAAGTATCTACTCTGTGCTGGTCTTGTGCTTCTTGCTAGAGATAACGAGATGACTAGAATATAATCATTCCTTTGGGGAGCTCACAGGCCACAGGGAATAATAGACATGCAATTACCTAACTATTATGCGGTGTGATAATTGCTATAATAGAGCTGTGTGTAAAGCGCTGAGACTGAAGGTGGGTTGGAAACCATAGAAAAGGTAACTGGTTCTATGTTGGCGTAGATCCATCTATTTCCAGTCATGGCAGACGTTAGCTACCTAACTGCTGCCTTTCGTTTACCTTTGCTCCCCCTTTTGTTTCATTCTTAGCCAAAGACACCACAGAAGGCTTGTTAGATATTTTCCTGAAACAATCTTTATAGCCTTGCACTTTCCGAGTGGACCCAGAACCCTGGCACGCCTCTCCAAAAGGAATGGAGGATTACTGGGGCTTCTTTGTGGTGCACCTGTGGTAGTTCACCATAATCTGAAGCTTTCGGTCCCGGGCCAGTTTGCCCATCAGCAATCCTTTGGTAATGTCCCCATTCTCAGTGGTTTGATAACATTGCTTGGAGCGGTTTGGAGATGACACCAGGTTTTGCTATCTCAGTAGGTAATCTGTCTAGATCTGTAGACTTGAGTTGCACTCAATCTTCAAACTACAAATTCCTCTGAACTCTTTCCAGAGTGAGAATCATCCTTTTTCAGTCCTTTCTGCTCTGCACCCCCCTCCTCCTTTATCTGTTCTTAGTGTTTTTGCAAGTGTAAATTCATTGGAATCTTTCCTTTTCCCCTTTCTTCCTGCATTAATTGTCTTTCTCTTTTGGAGGATGGGCCTTTTTTTTTTCCTTCTTTTTTCATCTTCCTTTTTTTTTTTTAGCTATGATATTGAAAAGCTTTATAAAAGTTAAAATTGGTGATGGTTTTGGGTGTTGTGGTTTCTGGGATAACACGTGAACCATTTCTTCTTGAACGGTCACAGTCAAATCCAGACAGTAAGAGTCATCTTTGTCTTCTATCCATCCTTGCTATGAAAACATCAAATGAGTAAGAAGCATGTTGATCAGACCTGAGACTATTATGATGTCATGTGTCTAATACTACCTGGCTCTGATGTTGTGACTCTCACTGTTGTTGTATTTGCCACTAAGACTGGGCAAGTCACACTCGGCCAACAACTATACTTGTATAGATGGTAGCCTCTATTTTCCACTTGTGTCTCCTTTGAGTGGTTGTACTCATCAGTACAACCTGCCCTCCTCCTTACTTACTGTTGTCCCTGTTATGGCTACTTGCTGTGATGAGACATCACGACAAAAGCAATTTGGGGAGGAAAGGATTTATTTCAATTTACACTCCCAGGTAACAGTCTATCACTTAGGGAAGTCAGGGCAGGAGCCTGGAGGCAGGAGCTGATGCAAAGGCTGTGGAGGAGTGCTGCTTACTGGCTTACTCAGGATGCTTTCCTATAGAACCCAGGACCACCAGCCCAGGGATAGTACCACCTACAATGGGCTGGGCCCTCCCACATCAATAGCTAATTAAGAATATTCATTACAGCTGGATCTTATGGAGGCATTTTCTAAGTTGAGGTTCCCTCCTTTCAAATAACTCTAGCTGTGTCAAGTGGACATAAAAGTAGCCAGCACAATTGATCCCTTGTCAGCTTGACACACAAAGACGTCATTGTTAAGCCATAACCTTTTCTTTTTTGTTCTTCCTCAAAAATTACACATTAATATGAACATTACAATATAAAAATTCTAAATTTTAAAAGTCCCACAGCCTTTAAAAATTAATATGCTTAAGAATTCTGTATCTTTAAAATCCAAAGCCTTTTAGAATTCAAAATCTCTCAGTTGTGGGCTCCTGTAAAATTAAAAAAAAAAAGTAATAAATTAAATTATTACTTCAGGCAAGAAGAACCAAGGCATAGTCACAATCTGAACAAAGCAAAACCGAACTTCCAAAATATAAATCCAGTATTGAATTATCTGGGATTCACTCACAGTCTTTTGGGCTCCTCCAAAGGGCTCGGATTACTTCTTCAGCTCCACCCTTTGCAACACACACAGCTTGTCTTCTAAGCTCAGGGTGGCTCTGATCCAGCTGCTGCTGTTGTTGGTGGCCATCCTCTGGTACTGAAATCTCAAAAACTGCTGGTATCCCTTGCTGGAACTAGGCTTCATGGTCACCAAGAGCCTCTCCCCGGCTCTCTTCAGGGACTCCAGCCCCACCAGACAGTGCTAAGCCCCATCTGTACTGCTTTCAAAATTCTTATTGTCCAAGCTCCTACAGAACAGTTTACTGAACTCTCAATACTCCATGGCTTTTCTAGCCCAAAGTTCCAAAGTTATTTCATATTCCTCCCCTAAACAACATGGTCAGTTCTGCCACAGCAATACCCCCACTCCTGTTACCAACTTTTGTCCTAGTTAGGGTTACTGTTGCTATGGTGATACACCATGACTGAAGCAACTTGGGGAGGTATTCTACCTTGTACTTCTAGACTAGCTATTTTTCTCATTTCTTCAATAAAATACTTGACAATTGTAACTTAAGGAAGCACTTATTATTTGCTCATGGCTCAAGGGTACAGTCTGTCATTGCAGTGAAGTCATGGTGTCATGAGCTTGAGGCAGCTGATCAGGTAGCATCCACAGTCATAAAGCAGGGCAAGGGGAGGGGGACTAGAATTGTCATACCCTATTTACTGTCTCCTTTTATGCATTCTGGGATCCTAGCTTGTAGATGGTACTGCCTACAGCTAGGGTAGATCTTTCCACTTTCAATTAACTCTATTCAGAAATTTCCTCACAGTCAAGTCATGCTCAGAAATTTGTCTTCTGGGTGATTCTCAACCCTGCCAATCCCATCACGTTTACTTAACCTATATATCAATTTTTCTAATTCATTTGAATTGCAGAGAATTTTTTTTAGAATATTTGTTATTAATTGACAGTTTCATACATGTATACATAATATATCTTGATCATATCCACCCTCAATCCACCTCTCCAACTCTGCCCCCCACACTTCTCCCTCCCTCCTTCATGACCTCTTAGCTTGTTGTTTTATAATAGTCCATTGACTCCTGCTAGTGTTGTCTTAACAAATGTGGTGCCATCACTAGAGGAGAATGTTGGGTTCTTAAGTGGCTTGATAATGTCTACTGAGTAATGATAAGATAGCTTACTGCCGGGTCTCTGCTTTTGGCAGTTATGTCTCAGGCCTCCAGTATAATTGTAAATACTGCCCTTTTGTATTTGGGTATATGTATGCTGCTGACTATGAATCTAGGAGATTTTCCTCACCAAACTTACATTTTTAGTGATTTTTAAAAGCATTTCTTTAGATAATATTAAAAACAAAACTTTACGATCAAAATTTTTATTTAAAGATGTATATTTATTTCATGCATTTAAGCATTTACCTGCATGTATGTGCAACCTGTGCATACCATACCTTTTGCCTGTGTACATTGGAGGAAGAAGTGAGATCCATTAGAATTGGAGCTATAGATCAGCAAGTACAAGCCACTGTTTGGATGTTAGTCACCACCTCAGGTCCTCTGCAAAAACAGTGGTGGCTCTTAACCACTGAGTCATCTTTCCAGCTCCTGTTGATCAAAATATTTTAAAGCTCTAATGCATAGTAAAAACTACTCTATTGATCAATTTATATTCATGTTAGGAGTATATTTTGTTCCTGTTGTTACATAGATATATATTTCTACTAGGATTATATTCTTTTATCTTCTGATTTCATATTTCCAATTGCTTTAAGACATCATTTACATTTTTTTTTAGATAATCCAGTAAGTAAAATGTTACCATATAATTTTATGTCTTATTTGTTAAAATTTAAATTAAAATTTTTAATTTCACAGTGTGTTGGTAATTATTCATATTTCATCATTTTGTTCTTTATACATTTGGCTACTTTATACCAGTGATTTTATGTAAAATTTCACTTGAAATTTTTCTTCAGATTTTTATTGTTAATGTGTTAAGGTTTTTGGTAAATTTGGAGGAAGTTGGAAATTTATTACATCATCTGATAGTTTATACTAGATCTGGTTTTTTAAAAAAGATTTACTTTATTATTTTTTAGTTATGTGTTTATGTGCCAGTGTATGTGCAGTGTATGTGGATATGTGCACGTGCATGTGTATGCTAGTGTCCTCAGAAGTAGAAGTCAGAGGCATTGAGTCCTTCTGGAGTTACAGTTACAGGTTGTTACCATCTGACTCGGGTGCTGGGAACCAAACTGGGATCCTGTGGAAGGGCAGTACATACTCTTAGCCACTGAGCATCTCTCTGGCACCACGGTGTTGTAGGCTGTATACACATGTCTGTATACCACTTACATAAACTTCAGGATGTATTTCTAGATTAGCATGTTTTGTTAATACAAAGATTTTTCCATTGTATTATAGAGAAATTTGAAACATTTAAATTTGTTTCTAATTATCAGTAGAGCCGATTTAGTTCTAAGTCTTCCAGTTATTTCTTTTGATTTTCTATGTATTTGGGCATCATTGCAAGTGATGACCATTTGCTTTCCAGGGGCAGTGTCTCTTACATCAGTGACTTGTTCTATTATAGGACTAGGACTTGAAGAACAATGCTGTGTCTGATCGCAATGTAGCCATGTTAATGTTGGGCATCTCTTTACCCCTAGAATAGTACTTGGAACCCAAAGGACCACATCAAAAATCTTTGGTAGAAGAAATTCACTTGAATCTCACCAGTCAAGATTTTTACTAGAATTGATGAAGCTAAAGATGTTTTGTATAAATAACAAGACTACAAAACAGAAATTCATATATAACATTAAAAAAACATCAGTCGCTCTGGCCAAATAGTGGGGCGAAGATTGTGGCCAGATACCATGGGGAAAAAAAAATCACTGCATGGTTCTAGTGGTATTTAATACCATCCTTGTGAATAGATTATCCTTAAGAATGGAGAAAAAGAAGATCGTAGCAAAAAAGAAACTCACAGACAATAGCAGTAAGGGAGAATCATTGACATTGGGTGAAGAAAAATGTAAAGGTTTGCAAATGGCATGTGTGGTCAGGTCCTCGAGAACTTTGGATGGCAGGCCCCATTCTTTGACTAATGCTTCCCCAGCATTTCCATAGTATCAGATACATTGAAATGATCATATTTTCTTGGTATATAAATGTGAACAGAAACTGCTGAGTACTGGAGGTGAGGAATAGACGTAGGGACACATGACTCGGGTCACACTAGTTGTCCAAGGCTCACGGCACATCTGAGTTTGGAAGCACATGAGTGTTCTGTTTTATCATGGTTTCTCTCAAATCCCAACTGAAAGCTGTTTTCAGGTATTTTGCCCAGAAAACCAACCACTTTGTTCTCTTCCCATGCACATACAAACTCCCCTTTAAAGGTACCATATATGTTTGATTTTCTCAGTTGAAATCCCAAGAGTCCCATATATTAATCTTGCCTTCAAAACTTCAGGGTTGGGTTTAAAGCAGAGATGTAGGCCTGCACCTCAGGTTCTTACTTCCTTGTTCAGTCACCAAAGACAGATTTTTAGATGTCTCAGGTCTGAACCACCACGCTTGCTTTTGATTTTATGATAAACAATTGTAGTTCACTGTGGGAACCCTGGATTTTGACATGGGATTTTCTCAGTAAGTATATCTATCATTTCAGATCCTTCTTTCAGGGAGAGAATACTGCTCAAATAGTAATCAAGTTATTACACTTCACATCTGAAGGAGCTGTTGTAGACTAAACAAAATTATCTTAATGAGCGATTTTCTAAAAAAGCATTTCCCTTGATTAAAGAACCTAGTGTAAGTACCAAAGCACCATAATTTAATGCTGCTCCATCTCAACCAGACGTTAGGTTAGCAAGGCAGGTGCTCCACAGCTCCCTGTGTACCCTGGCGTCCAACCAGTTACATTAGTTGCATGCAAAAAAAAAAAAAAAAAAAAAAAAAAAAAAAAAAATCCTGATTTAATATCTTTAGAGATTTTAATAGTAGGAATAGGTTAAAAAGTTAGCAATTTGATCTTAATTTTCTCTCGATGTAATGATGAGAATTTGGTTGTTTTTTTAAAGGATCTTATCTTTAGAGGTATAAGCAAAAGAAGTGAAAATAACATCCGTAGACAACTTCAAAATAGTTCAGAGAAGGAATCAGGAGTTCATTTGGGCCAGATTGAGGGGTGCCAGGACTGGGTGGCAGTTTTCACCACACTTTTAGGTGTGATTACATCTGCCTGTTCACTTCTTCCTGTAACAAGAATGAAAGTCTCAGGAGTGTAATCCATTTTGTTTGAGCAACATCGGGACAATGGTTCCTCAGCGCTGTGTTAAGTCTCAACCACTGTGCTCTCATTTCTGTAATTTTCTTAGCTTTTTAGTTTCTTCCTTTGTAGCTTCCTGTCTCTGTTCTAACTCTCTATTTTGCTACTGTCCATGTCTCTCTCTCTAGTGGATTCATTCTTCCCTCCATTTCCCACAAATGATTTACTGCTTCTAATATGCTCTGAGTAGAGAGCCAAGAAATTAAGTGTGATCACATTTTTTTTTCTCTAGGCAAAATTTCTGTGTGGGCCCTGGGGGCCTTTCAGTGTGTTGGGCAAGTGAGCTGTAGGATGTTAGTTTGAGGACATGTCTGTTTGCCGCCCCACGGCTTCTAGTTTTCAGTTGTGTTCTGGATAGTTGGTGTATCCTGTGGCTGTTTAGATTTGAGTTATAAGAATAGGATTTATTTTGTTTGCCTGCTCTTAGTGTAGTGATGATGGCAATAATATTTATTTTAAAGGCTCACGGAAGTGTAACTTCCCCATGTGAGTAATACTTTCAAAGGCAGAAAAATTATTGTGCTTTTAGGGAGCAGGCTGGTGTTACTCTGAAGTATCACAAAGCCTAAATGTGCTAGATAGAGGCATACAGATATTACAGAGTTGGTGACCTGCTAACTTGTGAGCCAATGGATCAGGCAGGGGCCAAGCCTAATTGGTTTGCCACTGGATTTGTGACTCCCACTGTTTTGTGTGATGTATAGGAGGCACTCAGTAAACATCTTGTAGTTGATGTAGTAGACATAGGTCATATCATTTTATTTGAGCACACATGAATGTAGTGAAGATGGTTTGCTCATGGGCATAGCTGCCCAACATACCCAGAATTAATCCTAAAACATATGTGCAGAAAATTGTCAGCTCCAGGCAATTATTGTAAACAGCTGGCTGTAAAATACTCTGCATACTATGATATGTCTGTCTAGTTCTGTCAATTGAAAGGACACACATTTTCCTCTAGGATAACAATACACAGTTGAAGCAGGTTTGTGAAAAATAAAGGGAATTTTTGTACATAAATAATATTTGGATTCAGATTTGAAGTATTCACTGGAATTGTCTCAGTAATTCATAATTGAAGCAGAGGAAAATTGCAGGAGTTTTGGCATATCCATAGTTGACTAAATGGTTTGTAGACTTTTTGGAATCAGAGTAAGAGATAAAACGACTTTTAAGATTCACAGTTTGACTTTTGGCTATCAGCCCTCAGCCTGGAGATTTAGGATCCTCTGGGGGAGGCAATATAGCAAGGATAAGGTCCATCTGGGGACAAGTCGAGTTTAAAATACCTGGAGCACATCTACAAGGGGACATATGGCAGATGATAGAATGTTCGTTCATTCATTCACTCATTCACTCATTCATTCATTCATTCATTCATTCACTGATTCACTCACTTACTTACTTACTTACTTACTTACTTACTTACTTACTTATTAGTTTCTTGAGACTAGGTCTCATTATTTGCTCTGGCTTTCCTGGAACTTACTCTGTAGACCAGGCTAGTTTTTAACTCTCAGAAATCTACCTGCCTCTGCCTCCTGAGTGTTGAGATTGAAGTCTTGGGCCTCCCTCGTGCCTGGATATGATAGTAGAACATGTGCATGGTGGTTTAGAGATATTAGACGTAGCTGCAACAATGACTATAAACACTGACGAAGTGAGTGTGTAGAGAGAAGAACATGACAAACAGAGACAGGGGCATATCGGCAGAGGTTATTCTCATTGGAGATCTGTGTGTGTGTGGTATAGAATCCACTTTTTTTTTTTTTTTTTTTTAACCTCTGGAATATAGCACAGCATATGTGGCACCCAGGAAGTCCTCCTAGACTTTAGTTTTCAGGTATCACTCTTGAAAGAAGCATTGGAGAGTACGGTAAATAGCATTGGCCAGAGCAAGAATGGGCTGCTGAGAAAACTCCTCATAACTTATTAAGACTTTGCCCCTGTAGTTTATTAATCCACATGGGGAAATCAACTCCCTAGCTGTGTGTTTGAGTTCATTATCTATTGCTGTTAAAAAGTTTATCCTGAAGTTGGAGACTAAACATGAGTTTCCTCATTAAGTTAAACATAGAAATACCATAACTATTGCCAGCTATTTCACTCTTGGGCAGTAATCTTTAAGTTTAAAACCCTGAAAAGAGGACCCCAGGCAGGCATGGAGCCTCACACCACTGATGGCAGAACTTGGAAGACTGAGACAGAAGATCACTCTGACTTTGAGGTTAGCCTGGGCTCCTGATTGAGACTCTTGTCTCTAGAGAAGTAAGGGGGTAAAATATCCCCAAAATGTTGTTCTAACAAACTGTGATAGATTGAAGATGCTTGGTCCAGGGAATGGCACTATTAGAAGTCTGGTCTTGTGGGCTTGGGCTTTAAGACCCTTATCCTAGCTGTCTGGAAGCCAAACTTCTCATGTTGGCCTTAGGAACAAGATGTAGAACTCTCAGCTCTTTCTACATCATGCCTGCCTGGATGCTGCCATGCTCCTGCTTGATAATAATGGACTAACCTCTGAACCTGTAAGCCAGCCCCAATTAAATGGTGTCTGTATAAGAGTTGCCTTGGTCATGGTGTCTGTTCACAGCAGTAAAACCCAAGCAAACTAGGACAAACTTTCACAATGGTGTAAATATCAAATTTATGTAGCAAGTTTATTTAAAATAACCAGGATATGGAAATAGCTTCCATGTTTATCTGCAAGTGAGTGGATAAAGTAGAATGTGCTGTTCATACAGTGGGATGCTGGTCATCCACAAAGGGATCCTTCTCTAAGTTCTCTTGCGAAATCTCAGTTCCTTGGGAGGTTTTAGATGAAAGCTTGTAAACTAAGAAGGCAGTGAAACATGGGATAGAAGACAGAAGTGGAAGTTTCAGGTTTTTGTAACCCAATATGGAAATAATGTCACCCTGCTCTCTCATATTTTGATTGTTACATGGAAGGGCCTAGATCTACTTGTGATCAGTGGGAAGAGCTGACACAAAGGGTCAACATCAGAAGCCCAGGCTCCAGACAACATCTTACAGACATTAAACTTTGTCCCTCACCACGTCAAGTTCCTGTGCCTCATGGGTAATTTGTGTCAAGATGGCTGAATCTCCTTCCTGGGAGACTTTTGCTCTTATAAACTAAAAAATCCATGTTTGTGTGCCAGAGGCGGCACTATGGCAGGTATAAAAGTAGTGGCTGTTGACTTTATGAAAACCTTAAGAATATGTGATACTGTCTTAGTGCTACCTAATTGTGTCTAGACTGCTTTCTTATTCATCAGTTACTAGCAATGACACATCCTTAGACAGAGTTGTGACCAAGACTGTGTACTGAAGTCTGACTCTTGACCTTAATCATTCAAAGTAAGGAAGAGATGAAATCTTAGCACTACTCCCAACCAAAGAATAGGAGCAAGGTGAAGGATGTGGGTTGTTTGGGTTCTTCCCCCTACTACTTCACTTTATGATCAGCTATTGGTGTGGAACAGGAAGTTTTTAAACTAATAGTAAGCAAGCCCATGATTAGAATTGAAAGCAAAATATTTTAAAATGAATATAACCTATGTCAAGCAGATCAAAAGACATTTTCAATCCCTCCTTACCATTGTTTTTACTCATCTAGAATAACAGGTCTCCCTACCAGCCAGCTATGAAAAGAGGTCGGTCCCAGCCTAATATTATAGCTATAAGATAATTCATCATTGTGGAACTCCACTGGATACCTAATAAATGTTTCTTCTCATGCTGTCTTCTTTTTCTGGCAATTGTGTTGTTTAACTGACCCGAAATAAATACAAATACAACTTAGGCAGTAGGCTTAGCATCATTTGAATCTTACTGCCTCTCTCTCTTCTTCTGAGCGCAGTTCTTCTTGGGAAACTGTATTTGGAAGTGAGGTCTTGACCTCAGGCTGTTTCAAACTCATTTGTCTTCTCTTTGCTAGTTCTCTGATTCCTAATCGTTTTAGACTGTGACACTCTGTTTTTATTATCCTCTGTTTCCAAGTGCTCTGTGTCACAGACACACTTATATTTAAGCTAATTAAAATTAATTTCATTCTGAGGGTCCTACTTGCCTTCTGAGATAATAGCATAGATCCCACAGCATCAAAGACGAAAGTTGGCAATTACTGACTTAATAATAGGATTCAGTATGATGAAATCTCTTGCGTGGTGCATGTGCTTTCGTGGCTAGTCTTATTTTAATGTATAGTAATTGTGTAAAAGAGGAAGTGTGATCACTTTTAGATATGATTTTAATGCTTCATGCACCTAGCTTCAGTTCTAGGGAGTGCTTGTCTAGAGGTGTCTGGAGTGGAGAATCCTGTCACTATCTCCATTCATTGTGGCAATTTGCAAGCATAAAGGGAAAGCTTCCTTTTGAAAGGACAAGGTGGACTTCTCTGCTTTGGAAAGAACTAGAATTTAAATAAATGCAGAAGGAAGAGAGAGAGCATACAAGAGTTATGTTTGAGATATACAAAAGCAAGAGACTGTTTATACTCAACTCCGTGAAGAATAAACCAGCATAATATTCATTTATTAATATAGTCAACAAATACTGTCTGCTCTGTACCAGCTCTGACCAGGCACCTAGAGATGCAGATTTGACCTTGACAAACAAGAAGTCTGTTGGGTGTCCACCAAAGTTGACAAGAGACAGTTGCCTAGAGAAGACAATTACGCTTAAAAGTCATGAGGTGGGTTATAGTTGCAAGAATGCCTGAGGAACTGAGACCATTTCTTGTCTAGGATTGTGTTTGCTTTTCTGCTATTTATAATCCAGTCATATTTATTTAAAGGAGAGCTGTATGTGAGCTGCTGATGAAATGGTATGGAATTTTGGCTATCTGGGGACTTCCTACAAGAGGGAAAGAAGAGAGTAACATTCATGGGAGGCTGTGTCGGCCTTGAAGATCACAGTGTCCCATGAATACTATTTTGATTAACTGTACTTCTTTCTGTGTTTTTTGTTTGCTTTAAAAATCTAGCCCAGTACTGAGCATTTCCAGGTGAAGAATAACATTTTTTTTTTAAATGGTGGAACAAAATCTGGACAACAAAGAGGAATCAAAGTGACTGGAGGCTAAGGGAGATACAAGCTGTGAGAAAAAGTTACTCAAAGAAGAGAAGGCTTCATCCCAAATCAATGCTTGGTTTACCTGCATAGCATGGGCTCCCTTGGGAATTGAGAGGACTTGACCCTCATTGCCTGTAATTCCCAGTGCTCTCTAGTCTTTTATTTCTAGGTCTTAGAACTCTAGCTTGAGAGTTTGTAAAGTTATAGGCTTAAATAGTGACTACATAATAGCTTAAAAATAACCAAATGACAGTTAATGTTTGTAAACACAACAAATTCTAAATACTGTGATGAAATTTTTGTTTGTTTGTTTGTCCTAACAGTCCTGTGAGATCAAGTTCTCTATTCTTATGTTTAAACTTGGGATGGGAACTGAACCTTGGATGATTAAGCCCATTAAAGTCCTTTTGATGCCTTGTGAGGGCTTGGCTCTGAACCCAGGTATTAAGAATTGAGAATCTGGGGCTGGAGAGATGGCTCAGCCGTTAAGAGCACTGACTGCTCTTCCAGAGGTCCTGAGTTCAAATCCCAGCAGCCACATGGTGGTGGCTCACAACCATCTGTAATGAGATCTAATGCCCTCTTCTGGTGTGTCTGAAGACGGCTGCAGTGTACTTATATAAATAAACAAATACTTTTAAAAAATAAAAAAAGACTTGAGAAGCTATAGCACTGTTTGTCTTTCAGCCATCTTTCTATCTGTGAGGACTACTACCCTGCTGGACAGGACTGCATGCCAGACACAGTATAGGCATTTCTTATTTCACAGGAAAATTGCTTATTGCATTCTAGAAAAAAAATATTAGAACCTTTGGAAAGCTTTAAACAAAATTGATCTCTAAACTGAGAGCTGTCTGTATTTATGTAATTTGTAGTGTTCATTCACTTATTAAATAGATACTTCAGATTGCAGTGTAAAGTGATGTATGGACATCCTTAAGTTAAAGACTAGACCTGTAGCCTCCCTGAAGTCTATCTAGATGGTTCCTTTGACATTCACGCTTTAGTATTTATGCGCAAACATAGCCCTGGCTACACTTCTGATCTGGCAAGAAAGCTGAACTTCGCCTTTAAGAGTTGTAGTATTATTTCCATGGAGGGCAATAGAGAGAAAACATGGGCAGAATTGGGCATAGTGCATCCTTAAGACTTCTGTTTTGTTTTGTTTTGTTTTGTTTTGTTTTGCTTTGCTTTGCTTTGCTTTGCTTTTGGTGTCTGTAGGCTAGATGGTGACAACATTTGAGGTCAGGTTGAACTCAGAATGAAATTACAATTAGCATGAATCAAAATTAAAATGCTCTTTTTGAGGTTTACAATCAGATTATTCTTATTTTTCCCTCTTCTACAGATGAGACACTGCTGGTTTTAAACATTTTCTACATTCTGTGAATGTACCTTAATGTATAACCATATATATATATATATATATATATATATATATATATATATATATATAAAACTTGTTTTTTTTGTAAGATAGGTAGGTAAATTAAGGTATGTCACAAGAAGAGAAATCACAAGCCGTGACATAAGCAGGAGCATTTGTACAAAGGGAAAGAACTTATTTTCAGCAAATATGTTATAGATACCCTCAACTAGTACCTTCAACCAGGAACTTCCTGTTTGGATCTTCTGGTTGAGCTGTGATGATGACTGGCAGTTTTAAGCAGAATTATTTAGTTGGTTTTTTTTTTTTGTTTTTTTTCTGAATACCACAGAAGAGCTTTGCTTTTTGTGTCTTCCTGGTGGCTTCAAAATTTGCTGCTAATAAATACTTAGAATGCCAGTTGTGATTGCCTTGGGACTTTATGGGTGTTGAAGGGAGTCGGTCCCTTGTGTTTGCAGGAGCGCAAAGGCCATCTGTTGCAGAGCCATCCCCACAGCTTTCTCTGTCTGCAGTCTCCCTGAGGTGCTGCTTAGGTATCAGGATCATGTAAGAACTACACCAAAAGACTCCCAAAGGCACAGGGCAATGCTTATTTGTGAAGTGCTCAATACATGCTGCATTGTGGCTGCATGTGTTCACATGTTAGAAGAGTGAACAGTCATTGTGTTTAAGGAAATCTATGTAATATTAGCAGTTGAAAGTTGAGAGATGCCGAGCTGAACTGGCATGTGCCAGAAACATAAAAAATGTAATTCAAATAACTATACTAACAAACATCACCTTCCACCAAACCATGAGTTGTTTCTATAGCATGGAATGATTGTGGATGGGGCACATTGTACACTCTGCCATTTGGGTAATATAAACATTTTATAAAAGTTGAAATCATTGAAAGGTATTTATTATTCTAATCATATGTAAACCTTTGTGTTTCATATGTTCCAATAGGGAGATGGCCAGATACATAAATACATTAACCTTCCCAGTGGCTATCAGTTGACTTGGAAGGTGAGGTATGCATTTAGATAGCCATGCTACAGAGAGGAAAGCGTTGCAGAGAGAACCAAGCATAAAAGGCTCCATCTTTGAAGCAATTATTACCTGCTAGAAGATCAAGGGAAACATGGTGCAATGGATAACATTCGATCTAGCCGTTGAAGGACACTTAGTGGTTTAAATGCGTCAGGGCTCAGAGTACAGCTGACAGTATCAGAAGCCCAGGCAGAGGAGATAACAGAGCCAAAAGCAGGAAGGTGAGAAACTTGGACGGGGTCCAGGGGAAGAAGAACTCAGTTTCATTTGTGGGGTGTATGAGGGCAATATGCAATGGGAGACTATGGGAACCTTTCAGTGGGGGTACGTAAGATCTTTGGGCTGTGTGCCGATGTAATTCTAGCTAAGTTTTTAGAGAAGTCTTTTTTTTTTTTTTAAAGATTTATTTATTATTATATGTAAGTACACTGTTGCTATCTTCAGACACACCAGAAGATGGCGTCAGATATCATTATGGATGGTTGTGAGCCACCATGTGGTTGCTGGGATTTGAACTCAGGACCTTCCGAAGAGCAGTCAGTGTTCTTAGCCGCTGAGCCATCTCACCAGCCCTGGAGAAGTCTTTAGTGGCTTGTGTTAGATCTGTGCCACAGCCACTTGAAAGCTGCTCTGGTGAAGGAGATGGAAGGCAATGAAAGTGAGCAGCCCAGTGAGGAACTGAAGGGGAGAGCAGGAACTGAGAGAGAGCAGGAGGCAGCTACTGGAGTGCTCGAGTCTGCTTGTGAGGACTTGAGGCTGAATGTGATGTTGTAACCTTGTTTTAAATAACACAGACTCCAGAGTGGATGGATGGGGTGAGGAGAGGGTGCCTGGTGTGTCGTTTATTAGTGATGTCTGAAGCTCTATTTTATATGACACAGGCTAAGGACCACCTCCCTTGGAATCTTCCACTGCTATGCTAGCTTAAGTTTCCGTTCCTTGGCTATAGATGTTGCAGAAATCTCTCTCTAGACCTTGCAATGTTAGATTCTAATTTGAACACATGAAGACGATGAAGATTAGTGTGATCATTCAGTGTTTGAGCCTTCATTCCCACCATCCTGTCTTTAAACACGAGACAGAGTGAGGATACAGATAATTCAAAGTTAAGATTCGTGTTCCTTTTCAAATAAAACCCTAAATGCCTAAATCTTGATAGACAGTGAGTATATATAGTTATGAAGCCTGTCTGGGGTCTCAGGCACCTTCATGCTTTTAAAACTAAGTGAGTCCTCCAAATGCCTTCCTTTTTATATCGTCTCTATGTATCAGTATTTGCCCTGTTACAAGTTAAATCTGATAAAATTGAGATGTACTTTTAAAATCCTTTAAAAGGAGTAATTATAAACTTGTATGTTAATATAAACAGCATTTCAATGAAAATTAACATTTAAGAGCAAATATATAGATGATGACATCTCCATTTTAGTCATAGAAGAAGAGGCTTGATCCTCGTGCCTGCTTCAGTTGTTAATCCATTGTTATGTATACTTTGGATTGGAGCATGTGGATAAAATCCAGACCCACGTAGACATGCAGTTCTAAAAGAAAGGTGTCTTTTAATAGTCTTTTTTGATAACTGTTGGTTGTTTTCTCTGGCACTCCTCTGAAATCCATCAAGTAGTATACTCCTGAATGCCAGTTGCAGAATGGATTCAATCAGCAAACTTCTAGTCCTTCATATCTGCCCTGACAGTCTTATATCAGGGCTTTATTTGTTTATTTTTTTTTTAAATCTATACAAGGCTTTTTAGCCTCTTGTACCTACCAGCCATTTCGAAGACCTCAGTTCATCAAGCTCTTTGGCTTTTCCAAATATTGACATGTTGCATTTTAAATGTGTATCTGTTAAGATTATCGTCAATCTTCCTCATTGAGAAGCTATTGAATGTACAGTAGCAGATACAACTTTTCCAGAACTCTGACTTTTGCTTGAAAATAAAATTTATCCTTGACAATGAATACTGTTGCTTATTTTCCACAAAGTAGCATAACTCATAGTCTGAATCCATTAAAATTCCAGGTAAAAGGAGAAAGGGAAAAAAAGCAGGTGGTTTAACATAAAACCCTTAACAAGTGCACAACTTATCCTGGAAACAGTTGTCTTCGCCAGTATGTCACAAAAATTCTTGCTGCATGCTACTGTTTGAGTCATATGGAATGTTTAAATAAAAAGATGCCTGTGGGTTAATTTAACAAGACTGATAATTTTTACTTCCTGATTCCGATATTCTTATATTAAAATGATGGTACCCCTTTTCTCTGAAGTGTATGGCAGTCAGGGATGCATGCTTGCAGGCCTGCTACCCCAGCCTACATTCATGTCACCCGCCAGCAATGTTAGTTACATCAGCTCCACAGAGAGTGTGAAAGTGTCAACTTTGAAAACAAGCTGCTGTCCCTAGCCCGGCTGTAGCATCGTTCGGGCCTCTGGGCCTCCTGAAACAC
>JADRCD010181943.1:1097-13452 GCA_019843815.1 Montemys delectorum
AGCTCAGTGTTTAAGAATACTGGCTGCTCTTCCAGAGAACCCAGGTTTGAGTGTCAGCACCCACATGGCAGCTTACAGCCAGCTACAATTCCAGTCCAGGGGATCTGACACCTGTGAAGGCACTGACACATGTAGTGCAGACAAAACACCTCTACACATATAAATAAATAAATAAATAAATAAATAAATAAATAAATAAATAAATGTAAAATAATAGACAATTTAAAAATAAATAATTTTAAAACTAGGGGTAGTTTTATAGAAAATTGACTTCTTTGGTCTGACAGAACTGCTACAAAAAAGGGCACAGCCCATTGTGGGTGGTGCTAATCTAGCAGGTACTCCTGGATGGTATAAGAAAGGAGGCTGAACAAGAGCAAGCCAGTAAGCAGCATTCTTCCACTGCTAACTGCTTCTGTCCCTTCTTTCAGTCTCCGGCCCTGACTTCCTTTGATGATGTATTGTGATGTGAAACAGAATCTGAAATAAGGCTCCTTCTTCCCCAGGCTACTTCTGGTCATGGTGTTTTGTCACAGCAATAGTAACCCTAAGATTCGGGTAATGACCAAAAAAGGACAGGAAGAGGAATTCTCAAGCACAGTGTATTTACTTCTTTTATCATTTAATTTATTTATTTTTATGTTTATGAGTGTTTTGCATGTGTATGTGCACCAAGAGTGTGCCTAGTGCCCAGGGAGGTCAGATGAGGGCATTATGAACAACCATGTGAGTGTTGGGATTCTCTGGACGAACTAGTGCTCTTTACTGCTGAACTCCTCTCTTCACCTCTATTTCTTAATCTTCAGGCCAGTTACCTATCGGAGGTGACCAGGAAGATTCAGTTTGTTCATGATTCGTGTCCTTTTCTGTGCTCATTATACCTTGATTAAAAACTTACCTGGAACCGGGCAGTGGTGGCACATGCCTTTAATTCCAGCAGTTGGGAGGCAGAGGCAGGAGGATTTCTGAGTTTGAGGCTAGCCTGGTCTACAGAGTGAGTTCCAGGACAGCTAGGGCTATACAGAGAAACTCTGTCTCAAAAAACAAACAAACAAAAAAAAACATAAAAAAAACAAACAAATAAAAAAAAACTTACCTGAACAAAAGAAAAGGGAAAGAAAGGAAGAGAGCAGGAAGGGGTGGGGGAATAAAGGGGGAGGAGGGTAAGGAATGGGGCTGGACACTGCTCCTGCCTGGCCTCAGGGTGCCTGGAACACTCTGGTGTACTCATGTGGTTTGATTGGGAGCAGATGGTTTGAAAGAGGTGCCAGGACTCTCTTCCACCCACCTCTGCTCCTGAGGGCTTGGATGTCATCAGCCTTGCTCATAATTCAGCCCACTCTCCCTGGTAGATGAAGATAGGAGTGCCAGCCCCCGGATACAGACTGGATTAATCTGATCCTCCACCTGGGTATCTGTGTGTGAGCAGGCAGGAGGAATCTGGGTTGAGCTGCTGAGATGGCCTTCATCCCCACTGCAGGTGACCTTCCTCAGCCAAGCTAGGCTAGTGGGGGAGAGAGCGACTGTGCTGGTCAGGAGGGTCCCAGAGGTTGCGGCTGCTCCAGGTGTGGTCCCTTTGCCCTTGTCTGGCTCTTGCCTGTGTACACTGGAGGTGCCAGAACACTGTGAAGGGCATCTCAGCTTGGGCAAGGACAGCTGCACTTCCTAAACTAGCTGCCAAGCCCTGTGGGGTTTCTAGAACATTTGAATGTTTCTGCTCTTTGTTTATGTCTATCTAGGGCAGACTTTATCCTTTCCCAGGCTAGCATTCATTGAGCCCATTTTGATTGACAGCAGCTGTACAGGTGGCAGGAGGCAACCTCCTGGATTTTTCAGCAGCTTTGTGGGTACATCATGATGCATGCCAGCATCTCTGGTCCCCCTAAGAGACATGTGTGCAGCATCCTTGGCTGCCTAGTATTGTAGCCAGCCACTAGCCACACAGCTACTTAAGGAAAATTGCATTACATTTTAAAGAGTGCATGAGTGTACACAGGGAGAGGTCAGAGGGAGACATTAGGCACCTTACTTCTGAGTAAGTATTGTCACCCAACTATACCTACAAATGGGGCTCAGAGACAGGGGCTGTTTGCCCAGGGTGTGTAATTAAGGAAGACATGGCTTGGATTCCAACTGGAGTCTTACTCCAGCCTCTCTTTGGGCTACTTCCTAGGTCTGGGCCAGGTGACCAGGTGGTCAGGCAGTCTCTGAGGTCTCTAATTTTTGTCACAAAAATTCTTGACGTTCTCCCAGGATCAGCTGGTGAGTTTCGGAGCAGGGGATTTGGGAGAGGGGCCGGGACTGAGGAGACAAGGAAGCTTTTAAGCTGATGATGGGGGTTGGGAGGAGATGGGGCGTGATAGTTAACAGAAAGAGATCTGAGGTACATGAGATGGTCTGGGTTACCTGGGGGACCCATTGGCTTAGCACTGGCAAGGAGGCCAGTGCCACCTTCTTTGGCCTCCTCACCCACTCCCACAGGGCTTCTCCTTCTCCAGGACATTTTCTAACTGAAGGTATGCTGAGGTATGTTCATTTCTTATCATTAATGGAGCCTATAAAACAATGTATCCAACACAGTTTTCCTAACCCCGTTCGGTCTACAGTGCCAACATTTCCCCAACCTCTCCCAAGGAAGGCTATTGAAGTGCCCTGACCAGCTTCCTACAAAATCATCCTAAAAATGCCATCTGGTTCTTTGAGCTCAGTTTAGGCAAGAGAAACTTCCAGATCATTGCTATGCAAGGAAAAACCTAAGGGGTTAAGGGCAGTAATGCAGTCCTGTAATCCCATCACTAGACTGGCAGAGGCCAGAAACAAGGTAGTGAAATGATCCCCTGGAAATTACTACAACAAGGCACTCATGTTGTGCCATGGGTGTGGCTCTAAGGCCTACCACCTTCAGAAGTCAACCTGTGATGAATATGGATGGCTACCCTACCAAGTGCAAGAGAAAGTATAATTGGAGTGCCAAGGCTAAGAGACAAAACACTACCAGGACTGGGAAACTATCAATTTTTATTGATAGACAATAAAAATTGTCTATCAAAGATTCAGACATGGATTTTTTTTTAAAAGATTTATCTATTTATGTAAGTACACTGTAGCTGTCTTCAGACACCCCAGAAGAGGGTACCCGATCTCATTACAGATGGTTGTGAGACACTGTGTGGTTGCTGGGATTTGAACTCAGGACCTTCAGAAGAGCAGTCAGTGCTCTTAACCACTGAGTCATCTCTCCAGTCCCAGACATGGATTTTTGTGAAGGAACAACACCCCAACCCAAGAGGACAGCTGGGACACTGTAGAACAGTGGTTTTCAATCTTCCCAATGCTGCAGTCCTTTAATACAGTTCCTCATATTGTGGTGACCCCCAACCATAAAATTATTTTCCTTGCTATTTCATAAGTGTAGTCTTGCTGTTTATGAATCATCATATAAATATCTGATATGAAACTCCCAAAGGGTTCGTGACCTACAGGTTAAGAACCATTGCCCTAGATGATGTACTCTGGCTAGGACTAGGGAAACATAAACCAATAGAGATAACAGGTCACTCAGAGGAAGTGCTAGAGAACCAGGGCCAGAGGGGAGCTCTCCAGAGACTTCAGGAGCATAACCTCTTGGGCCATGCCTCTAGGCTTTAGGCCCCACCCCCACCTCACGACTCATCTCTAGCCACCTTGAAGTTTTATATAGTTTTATAAATTTCTAGAATCTGATTGGCTTCATTTGGGCCAGACATATACCACTAGAATGAGGAGTGGATGATCTTTTGAGAGACACATTGAGAGGTCCAAAGCAGGGCTGTATCTAATCCACTCAACAGTGCCAAATGCAACAGGCACTCATAGACTCAGAGAATAAATTCCTGTGTGGGCACACGAAGCCACCTTCTGTGGCCTCTAACTTCCTTCCTGCTCCATGGCAGGCTGTGCCTAAGACTTTACTTTGTCTCTCTATGAATGCCTCTCTGAGAAGGACACTGGGAGTAAGAGTACCTGGTTGACAGAACCACGGAGCCTAGAGGTCAGCCCTGGTCCCTGATGCAGAATCCAGAAAATCAGACCTCAGATTTGGGACCAACCTGAAGGAGGTTCTTGCCAGCACCTCCCAGGTGCTAACAACTAACTCTACCAGATTCTCCACTCTGTTTTTTTGTTTTGTTGTTTTGTTTTTCTGATTCTGAGTTCCCTGGGTACACAACACTGCCTTCATCTAGAATTTTCCTCAGAAACTTAGAATGGGACCTAACAAGCCATCAATGGCTACCTACCTCTTGCTCTTGCAGAATGGGAACCTGAGACCCAGGAAGATGTGTTTTCTTCTGAATCACTCAGTCTCGGTTTGGGGTTCTTTGTACTGCATGGTAGGGGTCCTCTGTTGCTGTGGCGGGATGTTGAAGACCCCAGCTTAATTCCCTGTTTATTTGCAGACAGCCGTGAGTTGGGGAGATAAGTCTGCAGATACTGGCAAATGGAGGTGATCGTCTCAGGACTTACATATTTAGGGATTCTTGACTAACACCTGGTATATTAATTACTTGCCTCATTGTGATGAAATAGCTGGCAAAATTAATGTAAGGAAAGGCATTTATTTTGGCATACAGTTCCAGGGCCCATTATGGTAGGGAAGGTACAGCTGCAGGTATGTGGTGTGTGTGTGTGTGTGTGTGTGTGTGTGAGACAGCACACAAGTGGAGGTCAGAGAAGAACTTTGTGGAGTCAGTTCTTTCCTTCCACTTTTATGTGTGTGGATCCTGGGGCTCGAATGCTGGTCCCCAGGCTTGTGTGACATACCTTTACCGAGCTGTCTCACAGCCTAGTCAGAGTTCTTGCGAGCACCTCCCAGGTGCTAACAACTAACCTCTGTCATTCTTCTAAGCAGATTTTATTTGATTCCTTTTTTTTTTTTTAAGTATAGAATAGAGTTTTTTGGGTTTGTTGTTGTTGTTGTTGTTTTGTTTTGTTTCGAGACAGAGTTTCTCTGTATAGCTCTGGCTGTCCTGGAACTCAGAAATCCGCCTGTCTCTGCCTCCCAAGTGCTGGGATTAAACGTGTGCACCACCACCGCCCACCTGGCAGAATAGTTTATTTAGGGCATGGGGAGGGGAGTTAAGAGAGTAGTGGAGGCAGAGAGAGGCAGAGAGAAGGAGTAGAGTAAAGAAGTAGAGACCGGCCATGACCACGTGGAGAGAGGGGGGAAGAGAATGGGGAGGGGGGGAGCAAGAGGACACGAGGCAAGAGAGTAAGAGAGTAAGAGTATTTGACTCCTTTTTAAACACAGTAACTGTCTTCCTTTACTCAACCCATATTTCCTGGTACCCAGTCAGTAACCAGTCCCTGGGGATTCGGAGGTGCTTTTGTTACTATTCTGCCCTCTAGGGCATCACCACTTACCAGCAGAGTGAGGTCTAAGTCTCAATCTGCCCTGTGCTGGCTAGCGACTGCATCACAACAAACACATAGCACTTAGGTTACACAGTTCTTCCCAGGCACTCACAAGGGTTTTCTAAAGGAGATATTTGAGCTGGTCCCTAAACAATGGGTGGCCTTGTCCCAGACTGAAAACCCTTCTAAAGGGTCAAGTTGCATAAACTCTGACTCCTAACCTCCCCTCTCCTGCAAGCCAGGATCCTGTGCTTATTTCCAGGGAGCAACTACTGTTTCTTTATTCCTTCCTCCTACACACCTGGTTTGGAACTGTCAGAAAGGTCTTTTGGGTGATCCATGTTTTAATACAACTAAACCACATCTGTTTGTCACTGAGACCTAATGCCCCCAGCTCTGCCAACCACCGTGAGCTGGCCACAGCCAATGTTCCTAACAAGGAAATGTTTGTTTTGGAATCAAACACCTCCCAGACTTGTTTAGATGGGGACCAGACTAACCAGACACTCTGCACCTCCTGATACAAGTTGAAGGCCACGACATGAAAGAACAATAGCAGGCAGGAGGCAGAGTTCTGCAGAGAGAGTATCCCCGTGATCAAGAAAATGCTTTTGTCCCCACATGTGCATGCATGAATGTGCACTAGCACTTCTTGGCTTCTGCCTTAGAGTCTGGCCTTATGTTGTCTGTTCTCTGAGACTTTTTGGACCTGTAGGAAAAAGATTCTGAGCTAAGAAAAGTTAACTTAGTTTCAGATATATTAGGGAGAAAAATCAGTGTGGACAGAACCTTGTTAAGAGTGAGGCTGCCAGTAACTGAATATGGAACTTGCAACCAACACAGATCCAGGACACAGCTCACAACTGTTACTTCACAACTGTTACTTTCTCCTAAGTTTTTATTTACATTGACTTAAAAAAATCTTTTACTTTATTGTGGGGTCTTTTTTTATGTGCCTGTGTGTATACTATATTTATCCATGTCCACACACGTGGAGACCAAAGGTCAACATTACCTGCCTTGTTTCATTAATTTGTGTGTGTGTGTTTGTGTGTGTGTGTGTGTGTGTATGCCATGGCACACATATAGGGAGGTCAGAGAACAAGGCACTAAAATTGGTTATTTCTTTCCACCACGTGGATTCTAGAAATGGACTTAGATCTTTATTAGCTGAGCCATCTCTCCAGCCCCTCAACCTTTTTTCTGAGATAGGGTCTTACTGAACCTAGAGTTTGATGACTGGGCTTGAATAGGTGGCCAATCAGCTCCAGGCATCCTCCCCGGTCCCTCTCCAGCACTGGGATTACAGATACCCATCACCACACCTGGCTTTTTATGTGGGTGCTGAGGATCTACACTTGGATCCTCACGTTTGATAGCAGACACTTTGCTCATTGAGCCCTCCTGACCACTTCTTAAAATATAAAATATTATTACTGTATGTGTGCATGATGTGTAGACACAAAGGCCATGATGTTATGTGTACAGGTTAGAGGACAATTTTGTAAAGACCAATTTCCCTACCTTTGTATGGAATCTGGGGACTGAACTCAGGTTGTCAGACTTTATAAGCAAATACTTTTTCCTGCTGAGCAATTTCACTAGCCTTTTTTTTTTTTTTTTTAATCTAATACAGTTAAATTATTTTGTTAAAGTAACCAGTGTCACCTGATCTACTGCCTGGCATTTAAAAGTATATACCCCAACTAGGGATGAGATTGCCAATTTTATGCTTTGACACTACTCCAGAAACACCTATTACAACGTTTAATTATGTTTTCCACATCACTCAACTGCCACAGCTCTGCCAAGTTCAGAACACATTTGCTGGCCCTGTTCTGAGACCTCACATGTCTTGAAGTACTCTCAGAGCACCAAGTTCTGCCTCTTCGTTATTGGGTGGAACAGTCACTCCAAACCAGAGTGGATCTTCTGGGTAGGTGCTATCAGAGGCCTCACCAGGCTTCAGCTTTATCCACTATGGGTGCTCCTCTAGATAGCTTTGTTCTTACCACACTGATGATTCTTGAAATCAACATGAACATTTTGGTAAGTTGTATTCTTAGATTCCTCTCGAACCAGACAAACAGGTCCCTATGGAGACTGAGAACAAGTTTTAATGCCCTTTAAAAACTACCATGGCTGAAGAGATTGCTCAGTGGTTAGGAGCACTTACTTCTCTTACGAAAGAATCATTTTAGTTCCTAGTTCCTTTATTGGAGGCTACCAATCACCTGTCAATCCAGCTCCAGGGGACCTGATGTTCTCTTTTGAACTTTACTAGTACCTGCACACACAAATACACACATCGACATACACACACACACACACACACACATAAATATAAAGTATCAGAAAAAAAAGCCTACCCAATAGGCAACACCTACTAAGGTCAGAATTTGCTGGTGCTAAGACAGACACTAAAATAATGTATCATGATTAAATAAGTGTTTATTGTCACATTTAACTGCTTTGTCAGATATACACTGTATATTTCAGTATGGCATAAAAATAAGAATATTTTCCTGAATGTCAAAATCTGAACAGAGGAGATGGCGATGGCACTTAAACAAACTGGATTCATACCGGGCTGAAGCTGCTAGTAGGTAGCTGATAAAAGCTGGAACACACTGCAGATAAAATGACCCTTGACATTCAAATCCAATGGAAGTGGTGTGAGCCCAGAAAAACCAGGACCGCAGTTACAATGCAGACCCTGGGGCACAACCAAAGCAGGGCAGTCCAGCATCACATTTTAAGCCTGTATCCACTGTCTGAGATTGGAAGCTGGAGCTCATGAGTAAATATCACTACAAAATGAAATGAATCCTTTGAAACCAGATTTTAAGCCTTTTAACAGCATCTTCATCCTTACATGTTGTAACTAGTCCAAGAAAAGGCAGTTCAGCGCCAAGCATCATTGGCTGATTGGTTGCTATAAATGGTAAATCTTGCCATTTCCAATCCAGCAGCCCAACATACTTAAAAATGGTTTTTAGTGGTTTCACACATTCTGGGCAAAACTAGAAAACAAGCAGTAATTAAATAAAAGCGTAAGTGCATCCCAATGGTCTCCACACAAAATTACCCCCTAAATGGCAACTTTAGGGGAAAAAAACAACAACAAAAAAAAGAAGTACGGTTATTCAGACTTGAAGTGGATCTGTAGTCACCAAGATTCCTGGATATTTTCTCAAAAATGTCTTTCCTCCACAACTCTAGCCCAGTAACTGCCACACCTAAGTACATTACATCCTTTACACAGGAACTTAGTTAAATCCACTGTGTTTGGGATCTGTTCAGTACAGACTCAGGCCTGGCTTCTCTCTTCTGCCATCTACTGGTGTGTGGCTTCCCTCTACGATCCTAGAACAGAGACCACCTGTGCTGGTGCAGTGCAGCACCACTGCTGTGTACAGAAGACAAGGACCTGACTTCAGACACGGATCTGGGTGAGTACTCACTGGGGATTAGTATTCCTACATTTTTTAAAAGGCAACCATTTTAAGTGACAATACATATCAGGCTAGTAGAAAAAAGTTGAAACAAAGCCCTCTCTTCCCATCTTACAAAACCATGCAGACGAGAGAAGGAATGTCTGACTTGTTCCAATTAGGCTTCTTGGAATTAACAAAATTCTTTTCTGGCAAAGATGAATTTGGCTCATCATAGAAAGTTCTTTGAAGGCTGCTGCTAAATTCATTTCCCTTTGAAAAAGCAAATTTCAAGGCATGATAGTGCAGAGGTAAGTTTCTGACTTAGAGAGTATTTATAGACTAATTGTGCTTAGTCTCTGATCTCTGATTTATCTTAAAGAACAGACTACACTGAGGAGTTTCACTCTGCCTAAATTTACTAGTACATCCATGAATCGCACCAGAATTAGGACAATTTGATTATCATAATGATTTTGTTGTGAACCTGTGCACTGTACCCAGAGGTGAGGACCAACGGACAGAGGACTCTAGGAGTTCTGTGCACAGGATGCTCCACTCAGGAGCCACGGCATCTGAGAAAGCAGGTCTCCCCACAGATTAAGTCCTCAACAACACTCAATAAGCCATTAAGAAAAGTAGTGCCAAGTGGAGAGTGTCATTAGTTTACTTAAATCTGGGAGGTCTGAGTGTTCCTGCGCTCCTCATCAGGATGTGTCGAGGGCTGTGAATTCTTTGAATGTGAGTATTCACTATGAGGGGACTCTGCAGGATCAATCAAATTTTCATAATCACTGTCATCTGACTCCTCCCCACTGTCTCCAGCTGCACTCTGGGAAGGAAGAAGATCTGCTCCACTTCCTGTGAACTTCAGTCCAGCACTGGTGGAAGCATAGTTGGAAGAGCCCACAGCCTGAGGCCGGGGCATGAAGACACTCCTTTCCATTCGAGAATGGCTCAGAGTACTTTCTTGATTGTTTGGGTGGAAATCAGAGTAAGGGGGTGGAGGGTCAGAGAGCTCCGTATCTGCCAGAGGACTTCTCCCTTCGGCTGAGAACCCAGAATAGGACATCCGAGGGCTGAATGCTGGCTCCAGACTTTCGGATGGCATCTGTCTGCTTAACAGGGCCTGCTGCAATCCTGCACAGAAATAGAAAGAATGTCTTAACAAGTTCTGTATCTTCATAGCTTTTTACCTCCACTTGTTAAATGGTCAACTTGAATATTCTGGAAATGAGCAGCAATACTAGTATTTTACAAATGATTCCTCTATACATTAACTTCTTTGCATATTAAGTATCAGACTAACCAGTTACACAGTGTGAGGCACTTGTCTCAAAAAACAAAAACATACAAAAAAGAAACCAGAGTTGAAAGTCCAGGCACTCTGATTAGAAGTACTGCCCCATGATGCAGCACATAGGCTTGTAACTCCAGAGTCTGAGCTCTTTTGCCCACCAGCTGACACTAGAAACTATTCTTAATACTTTTACAAGTCACATGAACAGGGACTATTCCTTACAGTATCCTATCAAACACCATACTGCTTTCCTTTTAATGTGTGTTTGTTTCTGTGCCTACCATTTGCATAAAAGTGCCTAACAAGGCCAGAAGAGAGCACTGTGTCCTCTGGAACTAGATTTAGATATAGTTGTGAGTTTCCCTACATGTTGAGTACTGCGAACCAACTCAGTCTTCTGCAGAAACAGCAAGATCTCTTAAGCATCTCTCTAGATGCTTAATTTGGTTAGAGAATTTGGTTGCTAGAAACAGATGATATTGTCAATACATACTAACATCTACACCAACTTCCTTAGCTCTGTTCTGACTTCTATCTGCTTCAGCTTTTCTCTTTGGTCCTCTTGTTTCAGTTTTGGAAACTTGAGGAATAGCATACAAACAGCATTTCACACTAGGAAATGTTTAAAGACAAGGGAATGCCCTTTCTCCTTCATGTTGGCTGGTGTGGGCTTAGTGTAGGATTCTTGACAAACTGAAAATATGGCTCAGTGGGTCAAAAGCTTGCCTAGCATGTACAAAACCTGGGATTCAGTCCCCAGAACTACGCAAAAGTATTGTGGTACTTGTACTAATTCCCAGCACATGGTAAAAATAATCAGGAGAATCAAATTCTAGGTCATCTTCAGCTACAGAGAAAGTTCAAGGCCAGTCTAGGATATACAAGACCCTTCCTCACAATTGTGGGGATTAAGGGAGGATTTTCAAAAATGGTCTTAAGTCATTTAATGGATAATTTGATAATAAAATACTGAATAGTTTAGCCAGGTAACATGACCTGTAATTCTAGCTACTTTGAGTTAGACAGGGTGGCATATGCCTTTAATTCCAGTAGAGGCAGGTGGATCTCTGTGAGTTTAAGGCCACCCTGATCTACAGAGCAGAGTTCCAGGACAGCCAGGCCTACACAGAAAACCCTTGTCTCTAAAAACAAACAGGAATTCTACTTACTTTGGAGACTAAGGCAGGAGGATCACAAGTTTGAGGCCTGCCTGGACCATACAGCAAGTTCAAAGCCTGCCTCCAACATTGTCTCAAACATAAAAAGTAGAACCAGTGAGATGGTACAGCAGATTGAGGACTCAGTCTCCAAACTTGACAACCTAAGGCCTCCACAGTGGAAGGAGAGAACCAACTCCAGCAAAATGACCTCCCACTGGTGCTCATAATTAATAAATAAATAAATAAATGCATGCATACACACACATGCATACATACATACATATATACAGATAAATTAACAGATAAATGAATGAAAGTACAAAACAAAAATAAAAAGTAAAGCTGGGCATGGTAAGCACATGACTTTAGTTCCAACACCCCGCAGGTGAAGTCATGTGGATCTCATAGAAAAAGCAATCCTTAACAAGTACAGTAGCATACACCTGTAATCCTAGTACTTGGGAAGCCTCTCAAGTTAGAGGCCAGCCTGGGCTACAAAGTAAGTTCCAAGGATACACAGTGAGACAATGTACAGGATAAATATAAAATAAAGATGCAATAAAATAGAATAATGCAAGAAGGGCTGGAGTGTAGGTTAGTGGTGGAGCACGTGCCTAGCCTGGGAACCCTGTGTTCAGGCACAGTCCCCCACCCAGGAACAGAGCCAGTCTCTCAAACTGAATGGGAGATCGGTCTCCAGGTGCTTACTTCGTTCTTGTTCTTTTTCATTTTTCTTCTGAGTGATTTGTCTTCTCAATCTGTTCACTTCTGCCTGACAAGATTCAACAACTCGCTCACTCTTTTCTACATCTGCACACACTGCCTGAGGGGAAAAAACACAAGAAAAAAGATTAGCTTCAAACCCACGCAGGATGTAATCTACAAATTCAGCCTCATTACAATGGAAAGCTGGGACTAGAGAGATGGCTCAGCAGTTAAATTAAGAGCATTAGCGGCTTTTCCAGAGGACCCAGGTACAATTCCCCGCAGGCTCACAACCACCTGTAACTCCAGTTCCATGGGATCCACACCTTCTTCTGGCCTCTAAGGTTACCAAACACTGAAGTCAT
>JADRCD010181944.1:0-18206 GCA_019843815.1 Montemys delectorum
ACACACACACACACACACACACACACACACACACACACATGCTCCCAAGACAGACGATCATAGTTTTTCTAACACACACACAGACACACAAAGAGACACACACACACCACATACATACACAAACACACACACATTCTCTCTCTTACACACATACACTCACACACTCTCTCTCATACAGAGAGACACACAGACACACACACACACCACACATACACAAACACATACACATTCTATCTCTCTCACACACAAATTCTCTCTTACATACATACATACACACACTCTCACACAAACACTACACGCAGACACACACACCACACACATATACAAATAGACACACGTTCTCTCTCACACACACACATACACACATTCTCTCTCTTACACATACACCCTCTCGCTTACACACACAGACACACACTACACACACTACACACACAGATACATACAGACACACACACGAAACAAAATAACTCAGGAGACTAGATTTCTTACTTGTAATTCCATGTTTAAAGTTAACGAAGAAGGATCTGGGGTGAGAAGTTGTGGGAGGGTCTAGCAATGGGGTCCTTCCTCATTCCTCTTAATCATCAGTCTGTACTAAGTCCTGTCATAAGCAGGGACTGCCATCCTAAGTGCACACAGAAGACAATCTTTCTACTTTAAAAGCAGTTTCAAGTTTTTCTCAATGAATTACCAAGCCATAGAGAGACCCTTAAATGGGCCACATTCTTTATTAGAAGAATAGCATACTTAAAGAGAGTGAGATAGAGCCTTTCTCATTTAATGACTCATGTTCCTAAGTAGGAACGATGAAGATGCAAATCTACCCACTTGGGGGAAAACTGAAGGACCATGGAGAAGGCATGACAGGAGTAGCTGACAGGGAAGAACACAAGGCTGACTTACATCAACAACAAGCAAGCCACATCAACCCTTGCCACATTAAGCTCCGGAGCCAGTCAGTGCAGTGCACCGGTGGTTTATCCTGCTCCCTGGAACCACAGTTGTCTACCACTGAATTTGCAAAACTGCCCAGGGGAGGCTTTAACTTGTCTGAGGTCTGTTATAAATCCAGTATTTGGGAGTGAAGTAATGACCAGGGCTAGGCTGATCCCATGGCACTGGAGAGGCCTGTACTCCGAAACACTAATCCCGATCATGAGGCAAATACTGCAGGAAAACACAACAGCAAGCAGATATAGACTGTCAAAGCCACAAACAGGTCGAGAACTACTGTGAAGTGAAGTTACTTATGCTGGAGGGGTTTTAGTTTTTTTAATTCTGCTTTGGTTTTTGGTTGTTTGATTTGTCTATTTAGTCTTGTTGGGGGTTTTTGTTGGTTTTTATTTTTAAACAAGACAAGGCTCATTCACAGACTTCTAATAGTCTGATTGAAGACGACCTTTAATATTAACTACAATTACTAGGTATATTATCATTTAATAAGAGTGTTTGTCTATATAATTAAGCCTTGGAGGAGGAGGAGGATGATGATGATGATGATGATGATGATGATGATGATGATGATGATGATAATAATAATAATAATAATAATAATAATAATAATAATAATAATAAATGAAAGACACAAATCTACCAGGAACACTGGGATAGGATATGTTCTTCTAGGCCACAATGAGTATCCACAGACCCAGGTTGCTAACACTAACAGCCGAAATACCCCATCCCCAGGAGGATAAAGCTACTGAACTCTATTCACATTGTAATGGCTTTGAAAATCAACTCCTGGTCTGATGGCCACAACACACAGCCATCATTTCCAGAGATGACATCGTTGTTCCTTTTTAAGGTTTGCCCCTCAGCCGAGCACTTTTACCATGATTAAAACTTACTTGGCTGGCTGTATTTCCCTAAGAGCACTATCCGAAGCAAGATGAAAGTGCCAGCTAATAGCTTAATTGGATAAATCCATCCAAGCAGATATCTAAACCTCACCAAAGCTGGACTTCTTGCCCTTTGAAGGGCTTCGAATGCCGATCTGGATCTTCTGAGACCAAAGAGGCCAAGACTGCAGTCGTTTTGATTTATCAAATCAGAGCAGGCCTCCGTGACATGTTCAAGACAACATTTCAAGCTGGGAAGCTGGAGCAGCGGCTGAATCAGGCCTTTTTAACTTGTAAAGCTTAATAACAGCAGCAGTCTCACAACAGACTAGCTAGCATAGGTGTAAATTACTAACCTGTATAAGGATATTTAGGCCAGAAAAACCAGTTTTTAAAAACACAGCAAGGAATGGAAGGGGGAAAATTATCAGAAAGAGAGAGACGTCCTGAGGAAGCCACGCTCTAACCTGAGGTGGTGATTTAAGAACCTGCTGTTGGATCATAATCATCAGCACCGCCTCTCCGATTTTACTACTTCAAGGAAAGAAAACAATATGTAATAAACATCCATGTAGGCAAACAGGAACTAAATTCACGCTGTCCCTTAAATAAAAATCATTCCAAAGCATAGATAAAGTGAAGTTCTTATGAACTAATGGGAATTAAAAATCAGAAATGCTCTCTCTTCTTTACATCCTTACATCTGAAACACAAGTTTGTACACTATGACAGTTTATGTTGTCTACAAAAACAGATGACAAAATTGTGCTCCGCAAACAGTTGAGAGCGTTCGTTACTGAGGACATGGCTTCAGGATGAACAGTAGAGGGAGGAAGCTTCCAGAGCCTCCACTGCCTGTGCAGGGAGGAAGGCCAGGAGGAGAGGGAGAGCTAGGAAGAGGCTGTCCATCCCAAAGCTCAGTGGGCAGCAGGTCTGTCAGCCCCAGAGACTCCACTGGAATGCACTTTCCCACGAAGCTCACTCCCCGTGGGAGAGTGCTGGGAACTAGAGTGACATCGGGAAGAGTGGCGATGGTCCAAGGCACAGACTAGAGCTGTGCATCCCTCATATAACCAACATGTCTCCCACGGGACACGAGAGACCTTTCACAGCTGATGCAAAAACCAAATGCCCACATGCCATCTCATCACTTAGATAAGAGTGACATGTTATCTTTAATCGTGTACACCAAAAATTTAAAAAAAAAAAAAACAAAAAAGCAAAGCAACTTTGCAAATTCATAAGAAGAAGGACAGTGTGTATAATCTAATCCTATAAATAACAACAAAAATGTTAGCCTGCGCGTATTTTTACATAATTTATTTTGTTTGGTAATAATCTTGAACACTAACAGAAATGTAAAATCAGGTTTCTTTTACCATCTTACAGAGACTTCTGTGTCTTTGGGATTGGACAAATACTTTACTGAAAACTGTACCTGATAGTATATAGTCGATGTAGATGATTATAATCCCCAAACAGTGTAATCCTACAGTGTGACATGCCTACTCACAGCTTATGTGTTAGGAAGAACCTAAAGGAATCCACGGGTTAGATCTAGCTCTGCTGGAGACTTTTGTCACTTTAGAAGAGAGCCCATCTGCTTTTAATTTCTGAAAAAAAAAAAAAAAAAAACAAAAAAAAAAAAAAAAAAAAAAACCATTTCTCTAACAACGGCACCTACATAATCCTCAGGAGACAGGTAGAGACTCTGGTGATTTACTGGTTTACTTTGTGGCTTTCTGTGACTGTAGAGTTTAAAACATAGGTAGTGGTAAAGGGACGGACCTTGTCAAATGATACACTGATCTAACCTCCCTGCTCTATTTTTATTGTCTTGGTAAAGGACACTTCAATTTTTCTGTCTCAAGAATTGCTGAGTCTCTGTGTACCAATATGCAGTATTGAGCTAAACACCGGGGTTTATACGGATATAGTATATTTTCAATAGGCTGTCGCAGAGACTCAAAGAATCTTGAAATGTGGGGAAGGGGAATCCACCATTTATTTGGCCACTGAAAAAAATTAACCAGCAGGCACTTCTTTCAATCTCAGCGGCAGGGGCTGCAGAGATGGACTGGCAGTTAAGAGCGCTTCAGACTCATCGTGGGTACTGAGTTGACAAATGAGCTCCAAGTCAGGAGGTCACAACTGCCTCAGTAGGGGGTCAGAGGCCTTCTTCTGATCTGCGGAAGCACCGCATGCGTGCAGTATACACTTACAGAGACTGTGAGATGCACTTGAATACATCTTAGGGACAATCTTTACACCCACTCAGAACGACTCAGTGCTAAGGGAGGTGGTTGTCCTAACAAGAATGTTTCCGCTTTGCAGGAAATGAACTGTACAGCCAAGCAAGTCGCACTGCAAACAGCACAGGCGAGGGCCATTGGAAGAACTCCACCCTTCACAACAAATTTGACACCATCATCCTGCCAGTGCTTTACCTAGTGATCTTTGTGGCAAGCATCCTGCTGAACGGTCTGGCCATGTGGATCTTCTTCCACATTCGGAATAAAACCAGCTTCATATTTTACCTCAAAAATATAGTGGTAGCTGACCTCATCATGACCCTGACGTTCCCATTCCGAATAGTCCGTGATGCGGGATTCGGACCTTGGTACTTCGAGTTTATCCTCTGCAGGTACACCTCAGTTTTGTTCTACGCAAACATGTATACGTCTATTGTGTTTCTTGGGCTGATCAGTGTCGATCGCTACCTGAAGGTGGTAAAGCCTTTTGGCGACTCTCGCATGTACAGCATAACCTTCACCAAAGTTTTATCGGTTTGTGTTTGGGTAATCATGGCTGTTCTGTCCTTGCCAAACATCATACTGACAAATGTTCCACCAACTAAGGAAAACATTCATGACTGCATGAAACTTAAAAGTCCATTGGGAGCCAAGTGGGATGTGGCTGTCACCTATGTTGACAGCTGTTTGTTCGTGGTCGTGCTGGTGATTCTGATTGGGTGCTACATAGCCATCTCCAGATACATCCACAAATCCAGCAGGCAATTCATAAGTCAATCAAGCCGGAAGCGAAAGCACAACCAGAGTATCCGCGTGGTGGTGGCCGTGTTTTTCACTTGCTTCCTTCCGTATCATCTGTGCAGAATCCCCTTTACTTTTGGTCACTTAGACAGGCTTCTAGATGAATCGGCCCATAAAATTCTCTACTACTGCAAAGAAATGACACTTTTCCTGTCTGCATGCAATGTGTGCCTGGATCCGATAATTTATTTTTTCATGTGCAAGTCATTTTCAAGAAGGCTATTCAAGAAATCAAACATAAGAACTAGGAGTGAAAGCATCAGATCGCTGCAAAGCGTCCGAAGATCCGAAGTGCGCATCTATTATGACTACACCGATGTGTAGGGACTAGAGGCTGGGGGGGCCTTTTTCTATTGCAATCGGTATGTAAAATCGTGTAAATAAATGTTTCTTTTTATTATCCTGGCTGGAGCCCATCAAGAACACAGATTTTTATTTAAGTATAGAAATGGCAAGATATTGGGGCATAACTTGGAACAAAGAAAACAAACAGGAAACAAAATTGTGGGGTGTATTGGAGCCTGCCGAGGTCAAGGAGCAGACCGGTGAGTGGCAGGTGAATGCCTGCGCCTGCCTCCTGGAACTCACTCACTGCTGCTACAAAGTCACTTCTGTAGAGAATTCATAGTATAGAGAATTGTTGAGGTTGAATATTTGAAAATAATTAAGAGGCCTCTGAATTCTAGCTACCTAGCACCCTTTGGCCACTTCCCCTCTGCGCACTTCTCAATGTATCAGGCACACATGTGTAGCCAGTACAGTGGGGGCAAGGCTGAAGGAAAGCTCACCCATGTTTTCACGGTACACACTCATAATGTCACCATCAACTAACTCATTCTAAATAAGCTATTTTAGAGAAAGAAGTGGGATTGGATATTATAAACGTTTCTGCTACAACATACAATTAATATTTGCCAGTATTTCATCCTCGATGATAGTTTTATGATATATTTAAATGCTCGTGTGATAAAAGTAGAGAAAGAAAATATGGAGGCCTAGCTAACAAGTACATTCAGTTTATCAAATAGTCATTAATCACTTGTTTTCACAAAATTACATATTAATAAAATATTCTTCCCAGTAATCTATGCCCAACAAGAATACCAGTAGTTTAACTATGCAACTGTAAAATGAAAGATGTTCACTAAGTTATATCAAAAAGTCCAATGGTGGACATTTAAATATTGGGCTATTTTTCTCTTTGCGAATAGTACACCTTTGAATGACTTTGTTTATCAAAGTTGTATTGGTGCTGCCACAGGGTCACATCTGATTTTGTATTTAAAAAAAAAATGTATTGCATTTATTTATTTTGTGTGGGGAATGTAGGATTTGTGAGTGCTATAGTACTCACGTGAATGTCAAAGGGCAACTTGCTGCAGTTGGTTCTCTCCTCCCCACCTGTGGAGTTTAGGACTTATCTCAGGTCCTCAGGCTTGCAAACACGTGCCTTTATTAGCTGGGCCATCTCGCCTGCCCCGTTCTATTTCCAACACTGTACTATAAGCTGCAGAAAGCCTTAACAGGAAGAGTTAAGATATGCTTGCTGATTAAAAGACACCGTATGACAAGAAAGATGGTTTAGTGGGTGAAAGAACCTGAAATCTAGATGAAGCTGGGCATGGTAGCATACCCCTGTAATCTCCATTCTCCTAAGGCAAGACAGGAGACAGAGACAAGAGAATCTCCGGAGATTACAACCCAGCCAGCTGGGCATATACAGCAGTGAATGAGAAGGGCAAATGCTCAAGGTTGCTCTCTGACCCTCATGTATATGCTGTGATGTGCATGTCTGCATTTACATAAGCACATGTGCATGCATGCATACATACATACATACACACACATACATACACACACATACAAAAAGTATTAAAAGCAGGCATTATAGCAAACAGATAAAACAAATGCACATAACTGACTACTGTACTTCAGGTACATTCTAGCAAACTGTGCCAATTCTGAGGCTTGAGCAAAGCAGCCAATGACTTCCATCATTACGCACAGAAGCAGCGTAAAGGTCCAGCCCACTGAGGAAACACACCGATTCTAGCAGAGGGCTTTGTACGAAAGGAGGTAAAAGATCTGATGACTTTTATCAAAATATTACTCTCTCAAGATTTCAGCTCCCTAAATGAAATGACTCTTCAAGCAAGTTAATTTTATAGACCATGTTTGGTCACTGGCTTAGTTTAACGCCAGCACCCAATGTGTGATACTAAGTAGGTCAACACAGTGCTTTAGATCAGGTGCTGAGAGCAGATGGAAGACTAAGGCCTCTGCTGCTCTCTGCAGAATGAGCAGGATGCAGCTCAGCTACCTTAGCATGAAGGAGGAACAATATGGCTGCCAGGAAGTCCTTCAGTCCAGCCTCTCCTCTCTCGCTCTAGTTCTCTCTACCACAGTACAGTGCCTAGTCAGAGCACTCAGGAACAACATTAGAAGTTTCAGTATTGGTGGACATTACTAAATGTCCTCTATAACCTCAGGACCAGAAATGACTTCTTTCCTGCATCTGTTGGTTCTCTACGGCGCTACAACCCACCAGGTTTACTAGCCCAGGCTTCAGCTCAATTGTGATTCAGGCTTCAACTCTAAACCTTTCAAAAATATGTTAAATTTCATTTACTATCTCTAAATTGGCTACCCCTGTGGTTATTGGGCATATTCAATGTGAGGTCGGTCTTATTTCTCGGAAATGGTATTGTTAAATCAATGGCACAACGCCAAACATTGACTTACAAAAGAGTGATCAGAATCATCCTCATTTAAAGAAGTCATATTATAAAATCTATCTAAATAGCAGCTATTTTGCACCCACACACCAAAACGACCAACACTGAACAACTTATAGAACAGTAATAGCAGGACCAGTGATATAGTTTACAACGCTAGAGGTAGGTAGAGAGCAGCACACAATCATCTATTCGAAGTGAAGAAATTACGAATTCTGTTTGATGGCTTTCTAAAACGGTAATTCTAAAGTAACCTCAAATAGTACACAGAATATTACTTGGGGCTTTTGAGTTACATGGGTTGTGAAATCTTGATTTGAAATTGTTGGGAACAGAAAGATTTCAGACTTCAGGTGCTGGGAATGGGAATAGTTGTACACAGATGACAGGAGAGCTATAGGATTTTCTAAATTAGAACCACAGATTCATTTTGCTTCATGAGTGGCCTCCCATGTATCCCGGGACTACTACGGTACTATGATCAGTGTACTGCGCTTCTGCCCTGGGACAGCCAGTTGGTCACATGGCGGCATTTGTGCTATCATGGGTGGACTTTAGAGCCTTCAGATTTCTTATTCTGGATTAGGAATGGATACCAGCCAAGTGTATAGGTAAACTTTTATAATACAGGAATAAATATCATATTCATTCCTTCTTTCTTTCTTTCTTTCTTTCTTTCTTTTTTTTTTTTTTTTTTTTTTTTTGGTTTGTTTGTGTCTTAGTCAGGGTTTCTATTCCTGCACAAACATCATGACCAAGAAGCAAGTTGGGGAGGAAAGGGTTTATTGAGCTTATTTCCACATGGCTGTTTATCACCAGAGGAAGTCAGGACTGGAACTCAAGCAGGTCAGGAAGCAGGAGCTGATGCAGAGGCCATGGAGAGATGTTCTTTGCTGGCTTGCTTTCTCCTGGCTTGCTCAGCCTGCTCTCTTATAGAACCCAAGACTTCCAGCCCAGGGATGGCACCACCCACAAGGAGCCCTACCCCCTTTGATCACTAATTGAGAAAATGCCCCACAGCTGGACCTCATGGAGGCACTTCCCCAAATGAAGCTCCCTTCTCTGTGATAACTCCAGCCTGTGTCAAGTTGACACACAAAACCAGCCAGTACAGTTTGTTTTTCGAGACAGGGTTTCTCTGTGTAGCCCTGGCTGTCCTGGAGCTCACTTTGTAGACCAGGCTGGCCTCAAACTCAGAAATCCGCCTGCCTCTGCCTCCCAAGTGCTGGGATCAAAGGCGTGCACCACCACTGCCCAGCTCATTCTTTCTTAAATAGACAAGTTTAAAATCAAATTTTAGTATTATTTTTTTAAAAATGATATGTGAAGAAACTGACATCACATACTAACAGTTCAATTGATTAAATCACTTTTTTTACTTCTTAATTCTCATTATAAACACTATGCCAGTATTTCTTTCTCAGATAAAGCTTCAAGGACATATTGGCTAGGAAAACACATTAAATTAGATAAAATACTCAAGATAGAATATGTGTGTGTGTGTATGTGTGTGTGTGTGTGAGAGAGAGAGAGAAAGAGAGAGAGACAGAGACAGAGACAGAGAGACAGAGAGAGAGAGGAGAGAGAGAGTGAGAGACAGAGAAAGATGTGAATATGTAAAATATATTGGCTTAAACTGTACAACTAAAGTAGGGAAATACATTAGGAAAAACAAAGACAGGATACAGGATGCATTAAAATCTGATGACCAATTCAATGGTCTAAACAGATCTATCTCTGTCTCTCTTGTCTCTGTCTCTTTCTATTTCTCTGTCTTTCTCTGTCTCTGTCTCCCCCCCCCCCCCCTCTCTCTCTCTCTCTCACACACACACACACACACACACATACACACACACTTAAACTCCATAGGAAACCAACTAACAAATCAATAAACACTTACCTGGCACATGTTACACAAAAGAGCAATGTGTTCAACACAATGTAAGACAATCTTTGATTATCCCTAATGGTTTCTAAGAGGAAACACTCCTAAGAGGAACCATTTTGAAATCTGAACTGTCGACAAAGCAGCTAAGGCTGCTCTAGGCCTCCACCACCATCTAGTGGTAAAGCTCATAAACCTTGTACTCTGTGTCCTAGCCCTTCACGTTTCCAAGTATTTAACCTGGAGCAGCCTTTAGCAGGGTGAGGGAGAAATGTCTGAGGAGACTAATCAGTGCCTACAAGAAGTTAACATATGTATGCAAAAAGAAACAAAGACTAAAAGACACAGCCACCTGGGGACTTGATAAAAGTACAGTGCAAATACTGACTGCTCTTTCCGAATTAACAAAGAAAATTTCCCAACAATGAATCCACTCTGTGCTTTTCAAACGCTGTTGTGGGCTTTGAACACTGACTGTCTTTTTCTTAACATTCATGCTGTAAGACAGACTGACCGTCTTTTCTGTAACCCGGAGAGCTGACACGCTCCTTTCAGACACAGAATCACCTATGTTTTGAATCATTGTATATTTTGTGCTTTCAATACCATGAAACGTGCAGGTGCTTCTCAGGTTAAGTTTCCTGTGGACGCTCATCATTCTATCACACTTCCTTCATCAATGCCCACAAGTCCCTAAATAGTTGAAATCATCGGGGAGAATGCAATCATTGTTCGCAAAGCCGGCTGTTAGTTTTATTTCAGTTTTATTTTCTTGTATTATTTTCATTTTATTTCAGCTTCACATCTCCAACTGTCACTTGTCATTCTCTTGAGGTACATTCACCCTCTGATGATCAGTTCTCCCTTCAACGACCTATGTTTAAAATACCCTCCATTATTGTTTGTAAATGGCAACACAGGTACCACAAAGCTTTAGTTGGAGTGCCAGTTACTTTTTGGTCACTATAATAATACATCATAACCAAAGAAACTAATAGAGGAAAGTTTCTTTGGCCTTAAGTTTTCAGAAGACGAGTTTACCTTGGTAGGAAAACACAGCAGCTAAAGGCGAGCATAGCAACAGGAAGGAGAGACTGGGATCTTGTATACTTTCCTGTAAACACGAAGCAGAAAGGGCGCACTACATGCAGGGTATGACTCTATAAACTCTATAAAGTCTCAACATCTGCCCCAAGTAACATACTTCACCAGCAAGGGGACAACCCTACACATCCTCATTAGCACCACCAACTGGGCCCCTGTGTCCCAAGGCTGAATCTGCAGAGGACATGCCTTACTCAAGTCACCACAGTGGATAAGCATAAAAATGAAGTGAACTTCAGTGTGAAAGATAAAGTCTGTATTGATAAATGTATTTTTCATCCATGGGGAAGTTTAATGGCTGCCTAGCCACAGGAAGCTGAGGACAAGCCTTTACTGGGAAAGACTGCCTCCTAGTTTGAATATATCAATTGCCAAAACCAGCCATCAAGCTCTAGAATGATAACACAATACTCCAGCTTCACAAGATTTCCTCTAAGGGTACTGAAATCTATAACAAGAAACCTGGTACAGGTTCCTGGAAAAATCCCAGTCAGAGAAGAATGTCTCTGGGGTCTAGATATGATGGAAACCTGGACCTACTACTGCTAAGTCCTAGTGCAAACACGAATCAATGTTCAACGTAATAAACAAGCATCTTTTTAAATCCCTTTGTTGTGTAGTCATAAAAGTGATATGAAGAAACAAATCAATGACCTGGTTAGTCAATTCCAAAGTCCGCGCTATTTACAAGACTGTACAGCCTTCCCTTGAACGTAGTCGGCAGCACCATTGTTCACCTGGCACAGGCCTTCTTTTTCCTCACTGCCATCAGGAGCCTCTATGGCAAGCATTCAGACCACCGAGGACCTGTGGAGAAGCCATGCCCCTACAGAGATGGACCCGGCAGGCCTAGTGCAGGCCTGCGGGCAGCTTTCCAGTCCCACAGAGAAGCAAAGGTTCTGACAGTGAGCGGATTTGGATCCTGTTATTTACAGCCATGACTTGCGGCTGATGGCACAGCTGCAGACAGCACGGCATCCAACACTGACCACTGCAATGATTTCTCTGTCTCTGCCCGCCTTCTACACATCCACTTCTCAGACTTTAATACTGGATGGTTATGTGCTAATAAACTTCAAATGGTTCACATTTACTGAACACCCCATACAGACGATGGTGTCAACTGTGTGGCCCACTTAATCCCCACAGCGAACTCATAGGGAAAGACGAGTATTATTCCCAGTCAGAACATAGGTGACCTGCCCCAAGGTTACACAACCAAAAAAGGCTATGGTGATATTGTGCCAATCATTTTGTCTCCAAAATGCTTAAGGCATTAAGAAAAAAATTTTTACAGCTTGGCTGCTTATATTAGCAACTATTATTAATACCAGTGGATTATTAAGATGTGCAAATAACATTTGGTTTGAGCTAGGAAGCTTATTTTTATTTATTTTTATTCCCTCAAAAATTATCCCATAATTTATTCTCAAAACACAGATACTTCTAAGTCACTGTGCTGGCACAGGAACGGAAGTAGAAGAGAAACAGCCACTAAGCACACATGATTCCATGCTTAAAACATGCATGTAAAAGCATGTCCACATCACCACTGTATAACTTGTAAATAAATATGTACTGTGGTACAAGAAAAAGGACCTCATTGAATCTAGGCATTCCCTTAGTGAGATTTACACTGTGAAGAGAGTGACAGATCTCCTGCAGCTAGTCTACCTATAGGAAGTCTGTGATTCCCTTTATGTCCTAGATGGGTTCTGAATTTATTCTCATATGATATCACATGGCATATCTATAGGATGGCTGTGTCCCAGATCCAGGCGTGGTGGCACACACCTTTCATCTGGGCCACACCTTTTGCTGGAGACCTACATAAGGACATTGGAAGAAGGAAGCCATTCTCTTTCTCATCTGCTTGCTTTGTGGGACTGAGCAACTGCTAGATCCTTGGACTTCCATTCACAGCTGCTGTTGACCATTATTGGGGAGTTGGACTACAGACTGTAAGTCATCAAGAAATTCCTTTACTACACAGAGACTACCCATAAGTTCTGTGACTCTAGAGAACCCTGACTAATCCAGAAGTTGGTACCAGGAATGGGTTATTCCTGTGACAACCTGACCATGTTTTGGGGAGGACTGTGGAAGAACTTTGGAACTTTGAGCTAGAAGAGCCACTGGGATGTTAAGAGCTCTGTGGGATGTTCTGTGGGAGCTTGGAAGATCATGTTGAGAACAGTGCAGAAGATGGAGGCCTGGCTTGTGAAGTTTCAGAGGGAAGATTAAAGACTCTTATCAGGGCTGTTGCCATTTTGATTGTGAAGAATCTGTGGTTTTGCTTAGCTGGGGCTGAAGAAACAGCTGAGATTAACAAGATACCAGAACTACTAAAACAAAACCTTTACATTACTGGGACCATTGATGCTGGTTAGCTGGAGCTAAGAAATTAGCAGAGATTAAGAAGAGACCAGCATCACTGAGGTGCCATCTTCTGGGTACTGTTTTCTGAGATCACAAAGAGGCTGTGTTCCAGAGATAGCCAAAGTTGTACCTTGTGCTACAGCAGGATTTGGTAATGTGTGAGAGTCACCCAGGTGGTACTGGTTTTGACAGCATGAAGGGGTCATGAAGAGCAGCTAAGGCTCAGGACAGTGAGAGGTCATGGAAGGCCATTGGTCAAGGTGTAGTTTCAGTTGCAATTGATGGCCCAGGACTGAAGAGGTCATGCAAAGGAGTTGAGGCTTGGTATCATGAAGAGAGTCTATGAGAGGCTATTGGTGAAGCATACTTACAGTGGAAAAGAGTGTTTTGGAGATGACAGTACCATGAATGACAAACAAGAACAGCAGCAGCAGTGGAGTGCAGGCATCTGGAGCCTAGAAGACAAGGTGTGTGCTACAAAGGGCAGAGCTGGAGAAGTGACCCAGGCCCTTGGAGGAATGCCGAAGATCGTGAGTGGATCCCAGACATTGGACAGTTTGAGTTTGATTTTGATTTTGCTTGTGACTGTACCCTGATATTTTTCCCTCTTGAAAAAAGAAAGTATTTTAGTGGAGCCCATAGTTAAGAGACTTTTAATTGTAAAAAGACTTTGGATTTTAAAAGAGATTGGATATTTTAAAGGGATTGGAATTTTAATTTGTAAGAATTTGTAAAGACTGTGGGACTCTTAAAGTTATTTAGATCTTGTGGCTGAATAAGAAAGTAAGGGTTGACCTTTAATAGTAATGTGTTTGTGTGTTAAGTTGACAAGGGGTCAATTGTACTGGCTGATTTTGTGTGTCAACTTGACACAAGCTGGAGTTATCACAGAGAAAGGAGCCTTCCTGGAGGAAATGCCTCCATGAAATCCACCTGTAAGGCATTTTCTCAGTTAGTGATCAATGGGAGAGGGCTCCTTGTGGGTGGTATCATCTCTGGGCTGGTAGTCTTGGGTTCTATAAGAGAGCAAGCTGAGCAAGCCAGGGGAAACAAGCCAGTAACATCCCTCCATGGCCTCTGCATCAGTTCCTGCTTCCTGACCTGCTTGACTTCCAGTCCTAACTTCCTTTGGTGATGAACAGCAATGTGGACCCGTAAGCTGAATAAACCCTTTCCTCCCCAACTTGATTCTTGGTTGTGATATTTGTGCAGGAATAGAAACCCTGACTAAGACAGTCTGTGATTCCCTTCATGTCCTTAAATGGGTTCTGAGCAAAGTCTCCTAAGATGTCACATGGCATATATACTCTAAATTTTCATTCTCAACTAAAAGGAATGCCTTCTGATAGTTCATACATCATGTCCATACATTCTTTCTTTTTTTTTGTCATATCACTTTTTATTAGATATTTTCTTTATTTACATGTAAATTTCTCCTTTCCCAGTTTCCCCTCCAAAAAACAAACAAACAAACAAACCCAACAAGAACAAACCCCTGTTGCCCCCCCCATGCCTGCCACCCCACCCTCTCCCACTTATTGGCCTTGGCATTCCCCTACACTGGGGCACAAAACCTTCACAAGGCCGAGGTCCTTTCCTCCTATTGATGATCGAATTTGCAATCCTCTACTATACACATGAAGGAAGACCAAAAGGTGGACATTTCATTCCTTCTTAAAAGGGGGAGCCAAATACCCACGGAAGGAGTGGCAGAGATTAACTATGGAGCAGAGACTGAAGGAAGGACAAGCCAGCCTAAATATAGCTATCTCCTGAGAGGCTCTGACAATACCTGACTAATACAGATGTAGAGGCTCATAGCCACCCATTGAACTGAGTACATGATCCCCAATGAAGGAGTTAGAGAAAGGACCTATGGAGCTGAAGGGTTTGCAACCCCTTAGGACGAACAACAATATGAACTAACTAGTACCCTCAGAGCTCCCAGGGACCCAACCACCAACCAAGGACTATACATGGTGGGACTCAATGTTCATACATTCTTATCCAAACTAGACTCAGCTTTTTCTTGCTATGAACTAATGACCTTAAGCTGGATAATTTATAAACAAAAGTGGTGCTTACAGATCTAAGAGTTGGAAAGTCCCAGATGAAGGGGCTTATAGATTTCTCAATGACAACACATTAGGGAAGAAATCTGAATGACAGATGTTGGGGAAACACAACTGTTCACCGGATAACGCTGATTCACCAACCCTGAGACTCACAGAAAAGCAAAAAATAAGGATGTTTCTTTAATGGCTCATTCCAACAAAGAAATTTGAGCTTCTTTTTCACACTGATTAAACTAACTAGTCTGGACAAAGCGACTGCCAGTTTTGGTGTTACATGTTTGTAATCCCAACATAGGAGAGGTGGAAGAAGCAAGGTGAGTTCAAGGTCATCCTTGAGTACTCAGGAAGTTGGAGGGCAGCCTGGACTCTAGGGGACCATCTCAAATGATAAAAAGTACCCCAAACTACAAAAAAGGTAACTAAAGAGAAGAAGCAGGCTGTACAGTATTAGCTGCAGAAACCCACACACAGAATCTAAAACGATGTGCTTTGCCAAATGTATCAGTTTGCCAAGGAGAGAGAGAGCTGCTCCTACACAGTCTGAGAAAGCACACACCCTGGCTTGTGATCACTGAAGCACTTCCTCTAACTTGCAGTTAACCCTCAGGCAACTTCCTGAAGTCTAGGCACAGCAAACTTGCGGGGCCCTCCCTGCTCCTCCCACACATCGCCATGGCATGACAGGCAGCCTTTATTTTCCTGGACAACTCTGAATTTATCTCCTACATAATCTCTTCTGTTTCTTCCCAGCTGGGGACCCTCAATGACTTTTCAATGCTTACTTTCCAAACTTGTTCCATCCACTGACCAAAAAGATCAGCAGAGAGAGTCATAAGAAATAAACCATCGCACCAAGGGTTGCTTTACCCTCCCCCAATCTGTAGCAGTTTGACTTGTTAAGCATATCTGGCTTCTGATCCCTACAAAACAGGCTCTAAAGTACAGAGACAGGAGCAAAGAGACGATTTAACAATGGAGGATGTCCCTCACTGTCTGCAGATTAATTCTATGCCTGCACTTCCCTTCCTTCTGTTACAGAACAGAGCACTCAGTAAACCAATCCCTCTTCTCACAATAGGTTTATAGTACATTCACTAAGCAGTCTTTTAAGTACTTCCTGTATACTGGACAATGAGGATATCAAATCAGACAAGCCATCACGAACAGTCACTGCCCAAGAATGATTCCAAAACAGAGGTCCCCTTGGAAGTATCCAAACACTTCCATATATGGTGACAGTGGAGATCCGTCTTAGGATCCAAGCCGATAAGGAGAAACATGATGTTTCTAACTTAAGTTAAAACACAAAACACCTGCTTCTGATTTCTTGACATCCTTTTCCAAAAGGGTGCACAAAGATGAAACACATGTGCATGAGTTTTTGGTTCGTAACAATTAAGGTTCTCAACTTTGAACTTTTGCTAACATCGAGGCTTGAACTTGGTCAGATTCCAGGAACACCAAGATCCTGCTGGAGTGGCATCTGGCTGACATTCAAGTAACACTGTGCTTCATCAGTACCCACATCCAAGTGAAGCTCTGTGAGCTGTGCATCACCATGTAAATGCCCCACACAGGAATCATTTTACAAACTGACATCCTTCAGCCTGCCAGAAGGTGGTAGCACTATATTAGGTGTTTGCTCCTCCCTCATGCTCAAATGGAGGGACAAAAAGACAGCGAATCCCTAAGGCTGTCCATCTTTAGCAGAGGTATCATTTGGCAACACAAGGACTTCTATCATGTGGCAGAGACAGAATAATGCCCTCATTCTTCATTACTCCAAGCCAACAGGGTCCAGCAGGATTCAGTGTGTCACACCAGGAAGCACAGCCATGCTCTGCATGCAATGTGTCACAGCAAGGTTAGACTTCTTAGCAGCACATTTCAAATTACTTTAACAGACATCCTTAAAATGCCACAGCATATGGAATCACGAAGAACATAGCATGACCTTTAAGACCCTATACCTCAGAGTACTCATTGTTCTCTCAACTCCATGCCTCCCGTCAGGACCCCACAAACAACACCTACCCTTCCACAAGCACTGCACACACTGTGATCAAGGTTCAAACTTAGCTTCCTGGGACTTTCAGAGTTTATACTGGGTCTTACCCCTCAGCTTTTGCATCCTTAACCCAGTGTGTTTCTCAATGCCTGGTGGACGCCTATCTATACAGACCCAAGCACTTATACACACGCACTACCATAAGCCACATGCCAACCAAGTCTTTCTTAAAAGAACTTTTAGAAAACGTACATAACTTGGGCCAGTAAGATGGCTCAGCGGGTAAGAGTGTGTATGTTCAGGCTTGGCCACCTAAACACAATCCCTCGATCCCACAAGGTGGCAGCAGAGAACCAACTCATAAAAGTTGCCTGACCTCCAGAGACACACGTGGTGGTATGATTGTGCCTACACACACACACACACACACACACACACACACACACGCACACACACACAACCGCTTTATAAAACATTACACGATTCAATAAATGGATACTATGTGGCTAAAATTACATCATTAGAACATGCATACTTATATAAATGTTGACTAGCAGAGACTAATGAAACACACTGCAAATACTAAAAAGCTAAGAAAAAGACTAACGGCTAGAACACTCATAAAAACCAGTCTCTAAAACAGTACATGTGGTTGAAACAAAATGCATCTCAATTCACTGCAGCCACAGGCAAAAGGTAGGGACAGGACAGTAACAATGAAACTGTTTCCGTACTTGAAAAAAAGGTTTACATTAGGAGTGATACATAAGAGGCTGGGGATGTGGTTCAATTGGTAACATGCTTGCTCTGCAAGCATGAGTAGCTTAATTCAGATCCCAGCACACATATACATGCTAGACCCAACAGTGTACGCTTGTAACCAGCTGCTTCCTCAGGGGAAGCAGTGCCAAGGGCATCCCTGGGCCTCCCTAGGCAGCCAGTCTAGCCAATCAGTGATTTCTACACTTAGTGGGAGATTCTGTCTGAACAATTAAAGTGAAAGATGACTGAAGAAGATGAACAGGATACTGAACACTGAGCTCAGGTTTTCATATGATGAGCCACATCGCATATCTGCCCATGTGAACACACACACACACACACACACACACACACACACACACAC
>JADRCD010181945.1:0-28137 GCA_019843815.1 Montemys delectorum
CTCATGATAAACCTGTTCTCGCATCACTACTAAATAAGCATCTTTGCTCTTGTATTTTATGTTACAGTGTAACTTAAATATACCATTACAATCTTGTTTGTTCTAAGTAATAGAGGGTTGAGGACTCTCTGAACTTCCCAGCTTCCTTCGGGGGAGTTTCTTTGATTTGCTTACTAAAAGTACTGCTCCCTCCCATACCTTTCCTTGGTCTTTCAGCATCAGGTCCAAATGCAATTGTTCAAGGTAGTCTTCCTCTATCAGATTTAACACTCTGTCCTGTCATATGCAGTCAGAAATCTCTCTGAGATCTACTGTTGAGTGTACACAGAGCTCCGAAATTCTAAACATCAGTATACAATAATGTGGAGCAGGAGGCCCATGCCAATTTATCTACACAGCCTTCCTAAATTCTTAACTAAATAACTAACTTTCTCTTTCTCTCTTTCTCTCTGTCTCTGTCTCTGTCTCTGTCTCTGTCTCTCTCTCTCTCTCTCTCTCTCTCTCTCTCTCTCTCTCTCTCTCTCATTTCTATTTCATTCTTCCTTTCCTTTTATGAGCTACTCCACCAGAGTTAGTGATTGAATCCAGGGCCTCATACATACTAAAGAGTGCTCTAACACTAAGCTACATACTAGAGGCTTATTTTTCATTTTGAGACAGCATCTCACTAAGTTGCATTTCTCAGCCTGTTCTCAGCCATAGTATCATGCTACCTACTTCCTGAATAGCTTCCCAGTTTCATGCTGGATAAGCAAGCCATCAGAATTGGGTTCACTGCTACTCTCCAGTCTGTCCCAGTTTGCATATTCTAACATCTTTGTGCTATTTGTTAAAAGATAAAAAGGTGAATTTTTTCCTTGAAAATGGGCTAAGAAATGTGTTCTATTTATATTTAAAGCATTCTTGGAAACTAAGCCTGGAATAACTCTTGTTTTTTTTTTTCTTTTTTTTTTTTAAGATAGTAAATATAAATATATATTTAATGTATATGAGCACACTGTAGCTGTCTTCAGATATACCAGTAGAGGGCACCAGATCCCATTACAGATGGTTATGAGCCACCATGTTGTTGCTAGAAATTGAACTCAGGACCTCTGGAAAACCAGTCAGTGCTCTTAACCACTGAGCCATCTCCCTAGCCCCCTGTCTCAAAGCCCTGCTTCTCACCCTGTCACTGTTGTTCTACTAATATAGCCCCTCTTGTTAAATGATTCAATAACCTTTAAAACAGCTCCAGTACCTTCTTATTTGGAAGGTACTGGGGATGGAAATAGAGTTGTGGCCATGAGAAGGAAAATGAAGACGAGTTAAGTGTCAGTTTTCACCAACCGAAACCTTCACTGCTCTTGATTGTTAATGTATTTAGTCTTAATTGTTTTTCGGTATATTTTCTTCATGACTCTGCTTTAATTCTTTATTTACAATGATGTGATAGGTCATGGAAATTAAAAATATAATCTCTCAGCTGATTAATAAACCATCACTCCACTCTCCATCAGCAAAAAATTCAAACGGCTCCAGCAAATTTACTTGTATCCACTGAATGAAATAGCTGGCCTCACTTAAATAAAGAAATTCTCAAGAAATATGCCATGCAAAGCTAGGCTAATGATCATTTAGATCAGAAGCACTCCTTAAAAGTAGCTATGAACTGCATGCTGGCATTACTGCCACTAGCAACTCCCAGAGTCATCTCAGCCATTGACATGATAGCCCACACAGAGTCTTTACCATTCGTCAGGAAGATGACCTGTGATTAAAGCTCCCTGGGCATGAATTGACTGGACTGTGCTTTAACAGCCATGAAGGAGATATTTAAGTGGTGTACTCATCTCTGATAATGAGATTAAGACCTTTACATAGAAATATCAGAGAAACACAGGGACGTTTTATTTCTTATTAACTACCATATAGATTTGAATATATTTTAACTGGTTCTCAGTGGGGAAAAGAGTAAACTCATTACTTCAAACACCTCATTATTTTATTAGTCCATAATCACTAGGGACTAATGCTTGTTGACTCTGCCTAATCTGAATAACACTAGATTTGTAACAAATAATAGTTAACTATATAAAAGTTCTTTACAGTAGAACCTGAGGACAGAGAGGAGGATACAAATCAAATTGCACATCAGGTCCCATCATTGGAGTCAATGACAGCTGAGAATGTAGCCTAAGAAATGTGTTTAACTTCATCTCTGAAGGTCATTGTAAATACTTTAAGGTTTCATGTTCTTCTTGAGGAAAGAATGTCACTGAAATATGAGTAATCTCAATTTAAATATAGCATCTACCATGTGTAAAATAAAGTCTACTCTTAAAGGCAATGGATTAGCCTAACAAACATATAGAACTCCAGCTTTGCAAAATGGAATGGCATTGTTTAGAAGTCTAGTCTATTTTAAATTTAGATCTCTAGTGGCTGGCATAGTAGACCATGTCAATAATCATAACAAGTGGAAAGTATATGTATATCATACATTGAAGTCTAGCCTTGGTTATATATAGTGAGTCTCTCTCTTTAAAAAATAAAATAATTATTTTCTTGGACTCCACCTTAGATACAGTATTCTGGTTGGTAAGCTATTACATCTGTGGATCCTTATTTTAAAAATAGCATTTAAACAAATTTTCATGAAGGGTCTCTGAAAACTTCATTTTGAAAGATGACACCCTTTGTTTAGGTCCCGACTCATCACCACTTCTTGTAATGGAAAGCTTGTACATTTGAGATTCATTTGGCAAGCATCATCAGAGACATTAAGTTCAACACATACACATGTGCATATGCACATGCACAATATAGTTTAGACTAGGGGCATTGGTAGTGTCCTTGTTACTTTTCTCTTGCAGTGAAGAAACACTATGAGCAAGGACACTTATTACAAGAGTGTACTGGAGCTTACAGTTTGGGAGGTTGAGTACATGAACATCATGGTGGACAATATTACACCAGCAAAAATCATGGGCCTGGAATAGTGGCTTGAATCTTATATCAGCTGTGAGCTTAGCATATTGAGACACAGCTACAAGGCAGAGAGAAAATGAGAATGGTATGGGCTTTTGAAACCTTAAAGCCTCCACCTAGTGACAACTGCTCTAAAAAGGCCACATCTCCTAATCCCTTCCAAACGGTCTCCACTACTTGGAACTAAATATTGGAATGTGTAAGTGTCCTTCTATTAAAATCACCATAGTTGGTGACTGTAACTATAGAACTACATAAGGAAAACACACACACACACACACACACACACACACACACACACACACACACACGACCAATAGGTATATTAAAAAAGCAAGAGCTTGCAGTCAAAGGATGTTTCAAATTCCCGTATCCAATTTTGGTGCCTACTGCATTTTCACGAACTCTTTAAAAGTATATTTCTGAGATGATCAAGCCAGCTATATATTTCTAAGAATAAGGAATATTCTTAATAAACTAATCTTAAAATGAAAAACTGGGACAATACAGACGAGGTGGTGGTATGAGTTGAACTTGGAAGAGTGCTGAGTATTTTGCCAAGGGCAAAATCAAAGGCGCATAAGAAAAGTATGGTCTCATTATTGCATGAGTAGTACTCACAACACTTGGGAATATTATAGAGTCAATGGTTTTAGTTACTGTCCCAAACCTACTAAGTCAGAATCTGCTGTTTAACAAAATACTATGATATCTTTGCAGAAAAAATTATGTAGAGAAATAGCATTGAGTGGATTTGGGGTGATATAGATTGTTCATATTATAGAGTTGAGTAAGATAAAATTGGACCAGTATGGAATGCCAAGAGTTGTCATTAACCTCCAGTACAGGGCCAGTGATGAGAACTAAGTGTTATGATGGTGGACAGGGTGTGGATATAATACAAACAGATCTGCATTTTGATTTGGATACTTTCTCTAGTTGTAGCCTTGCATGGTGGCATACCTTAATAAGTTCCTCATCATTAAATTATATGGCTAGGAGAAATAGGAATGTGTGCATTATGTATACAACAGTGAAAGATTATAAATTGGAATCTAGTAATGAAAAGAACCAATGAAAACTAATGAAAATAATTATATCCATTACTTTAAAAGCATTAAGTATATATTAAAAGGTTAAAAATATATATTGGGGTCTTATGCCTATTTTGAAGACAATCATTCTCTATTATTTTATTTACATCCCAGACATTACCCCCCCCAGGCCCCCTCTTTCACTATTCTTTATCCTGAGACTGTGCAACCCACCCCACCCCTGCTCCTGCATCCTCCTTCCCTGGTTCCTCAAGTCTTTACAGGTTTGGGTACATTCTCTCCCACTGAGACCAGACAAGGCAATCTTCTGCCACATATGTATGTGTATGTTTGTGTGTTGGAGGCGGGGGGGGGGGGAGATTTGATCACACTGTATGCTGTTTGGTTGGTGCCTTAGTCTCTGGTAGCTACCAGGGATCTGGGTTAATTGAGACTGTTGTTCTTCCTATGGGGTTGCCATACTCCATTCCCTTTTTTTAAAAAATTATTTTATTTGCTTACATTCCAGTTAGTAACCCTATCCCTCTACTTAAGGCACTATCTATCTAATGGAAGTGGACTCTTCAAGTTCACTTTCTCCACCCCAGTACCCCCTGCCACAGTTTTTCATCCCACTCCTTCTCACCCTTGCCTTGAGAGGGTACTCTCCAAACCATGCCTCCCCATTCCTGGTGTCTTAAGCCTCCCAAGAATTAGGCACACCTTCTCTTACTGAGGCCAGATCAGGCAGTACACTGCTATATATTTGCCAGGGGACCTTAGACCAGCTCCTGTTTGTTCCATGTATGCTCCTGGTTTGTGGCTTAGACTCTAGGGGCTCCCTGGGGTTTGAGTTAGTTGAAACTTCTGGTCTTCCTATGGGTCATCCTCCCCTTCAGCTTCTTCAATCTTTCCCCTAATTTAACTTCAGTCTAACTATTGGGTGTCAGTATTTGCTTCTGTATAAGTCAGCTGCAGGTAGAGCCTCTCACAGGACAGCCATTTGAGGCTGCTGTCTTCAGTCTCTTCTCCATTTTCGTCCCTGTAGTTCTTTTAAACAGGAACAGTTCTGGATCAGAAGTTTTGACTGTGGGTTAGTAACCCCATCCTGCCAAATGAGGCCCACTATATCGACTGGAAGTGGACTCTTTAAGTTCTTTCTCCCCATTGTTGGACATTTTTGGCTAAGGTCACCCCCACTGAGTCCTGAGAGTCTCATACAACTGAGGTCTCTGGTTTATTGTAGAGGGTTCCCCCCATTTCCCACCCTCTAGGCCCTCTAGGCTTCTCTGGTGCCCTTACCCCAATATCTGATCCTTTTATACTTCCCCTCCTCTCTACCATGTAGGTCCCTACCTCCCTCTGCCTCTCATGATTATTTTCTTCTCCCCTGTAAGTGGGATTGAAGTAGTCTCTATTGGGCCCTTCTGTTTGTTACACTTCTTATGGTCTGTGGGTTGTATCTTAGGTATTTTGTATTTTGTTCTAATATCCACTCATCAATACGTACCTAGTGTGCATGTCCTTTTTGGTCTGGGTTACCTCACTCAAGATAATATTTTCTTTCTTTTTTTTTGTTTTTGTTTTGTCGAGACAAGGTTTCTCTGTGTAGCCCTGGCTGTCCTGGAACTCACTCTGTAGACCAGGCTGGCTGAGAACTCAGAAGCCTGCCTGCCTCTACCTCCAAGTGCTGGGATTAAAGATGTACACCACCACTGCCTGGCTAGGATAATATTTTCTAGTCCATCCATTTGCCAGAAAAATTCATGATGTCCTTGTTTTTAATAGCTGTATAGTATTCCATTGTGTAAATGAACCCATTCTTACATTGAGGGACATCTGAGTGGTTTCCAGCTTCTAGCTATTACAAATCAGGCTGCAATGAAGACAGTAGAACACATGTCTTATGGTATGGTATATGGGAATCTTTAGGTATATGCTCAAGAGTGATGTAGCTGGGTCTTAAGGTAGAACTATTTACAATTTTCTGAGGAAACACTACATTGATTTCTAGAGTGGTTGTACGAATTTGCAACTGGAGGAGTGTTCATCTTTTCTATGTCCTTGCCAGCATGTGCAGTCATTCCACTTTTGATCTTAGCCATTCTGATTGCTGTAAGATAGAATCTCAGGGTCATTTTGATTTGCATTTCCCTGATAACTAAGGACTTTGAACATTTTTTAAGTGCTTCTTGACCATTCAAGATTCCTCTGTTGTTAATCTTTGTTTAGCTTTGTACCCTACTTTTTACTTGGGTTGTTTGGTTTTTTGGGAGTTAACTTCTTGAGTTCTTTATGTATATTTGATATTAGCCCTCTATAGGATATTGGTTTAGTGAGGATTTTTTCCCCAGTCTACAGGTTGCCAATTTACCCTAAGTGATGTAACTTTTTCCTTTCCAATTTGTATCCCCTTGATCTTCTTTTGTTGTCTTATTGCTCTAGCTAGAACTATGAGTATTATATTCCTGATCTCTCTAAGACTTTTAACATGAAGGAATTTTATATTTTGTCAAAGGCTTTTTCAGCACCTAATAAGAAGATCGTGTGATTTTTTTTCCTTAAGTTTGTTTATATACTGTATTACCTGGATAGATTTTCATAAATTGAACCATCCCTGCATTCTGAGGATGAAGTCTATTTGATTGTGGTGAATGATAGTTTTGATGTGTTCTTGAATTTTGAGTATTTTCACATTGATATTTATAAGTGAAATTGCTTCAAGTTCTCTTTCTTTGGTAGGTCTTTCTGTGGTTAAAGTATCAGAGTAACAACTGAATGTTACTCATGGCTTTATCAAATGAATTAGGTAGTGTTCCTTTTGGTTTTATTTTGTAGGATAGTTTGAGGAGCATTGGTATTAACTCTTCTTTGAAGGTCTGGTAGAATTCCCCGCTAAAGCCATCGGGACCTCGGCTTTTGGGGGTTGGGAGGCTTTTAATTACTATTTCTATTTCCTTAGGGGTTATGGGACTATTTAGGCAGTTTACCTGACCATGATATAACTTTGGTATGTGGTATTTGTCTAGAAGATTGTCCATTTAATCTAGATTTTCCGGTTTTGTTGAGTATAGTCTTTTGTAGTAGATTCTGATTTTTTTTTAATTTCCTCAGCTTCTGTTGTAATGTCTCCCTTTTCATTTCTGATTTTATTCATTTTGATACTGTCTTTGTGTCTTTTAGTTAGTTTGGCTAAGGATTTATCAATCTTTTTTTTTTTTTTTCAAAGAACCAGCTCTTGGTTTTCTTGGTTCTTTGTATTATTCTGTTTGTTTCTAACTGGTTGATTTGTTTGACTATTTCTTGTCCTCTACTCTTCTTGAGTATGTTTGTTTCTTTCTGTCCAGGTGTGCTAATATGTTGCTTGTATGAGATCTCTCCATTTTCTTTATGAAATTACTTGGTGCTATGAATTTTCCACTTAACACTCTTTCATTGTGTCCCATAATTTTGGCTATGTATTGTCTTCATTTTCATGGAATTCTATGAATTCTATAAAGTCTTTGATTTCTTTATGTTTTCCCTGACAAAGTTGTCAATGAACAGAGATTTGTTCAATTTGCATGAGTACGTTGGCTTTCGGTTGGTTTTATTGTTATTGAAGTCCAGTTTTAGTTCGTGCTGATCTGATAGAATGCATGGAATTAATTCAATGTTCTTGTGTCTGTTGAATCTTGTTTTGTGTCCAATTATGTGGTCAATTTTAGAGAGGATTCCATGAGGTGCTAAGAAGATTTTTTTTTCTTGTTTTGGGGTGAAATGTTCTGTTAAATACATTTGGTTCATAAGTTCTGTTAGTTTTTACTATGTCTCTGTTTAGTTTCTGTTTCAATAAAATGTCCCTTGGTCAGAATGGGATATTGAAGTCTCCCACTATTATTGTGTGAGATTCAATATACATTTTGAGCTTTAGTAAAGTTTCTTTTATGAATGTTGGTGCTCTTGAATTTGGGGCATAGATGTACAGAATTGAAACTTCTTCTTGGTGGATTTTTTTCTTTGATTAATGTGAAATATCCTTTCCCAACTTATTTGATAACTTAGGGTTGAAAGTCTATTTTATTTGGATATTAGAATGGCAACTCCTCCTTGTTTCTAGGGCGCATTTGCTTGGAAAAAAATTTTTCTAACCTTTTACTCTGAGGTAGTGTCTTTGTTACTGATGTGAGTTTGTTGTATGCAGCAAAATGCTGGATCCTGTTTTCCTATCCAGTCTGTTAGCCTGTGTCTTTTTAATTGGGGGATTGAGTCTATTGATGTTGAGAAATATTACAGATATGTGATTGTTCATTCCTGTTATTTTTGTTGCTGGAGGTGGTACTGTGTGTGTGTGTTTCTCTTCTTTTCAGTTTGTTTTGACAGGCTTAATTTCTCATGTTTTCTTGGATGTAGTTACCTTCCTTGTTTTGGCGTTTTCCTTCTAGTATCCTCTGTAGGGCTGGATTAGTAGAAAAATATTGTTTAAATTTGGTTTAGTCATAAAATATATTGGTTTCTCCATCTGTGGTGATTGAGAATTTTGCTAGGTATAGCATTCTGGGCTAGCATTTGTGTTCTCTTGGGGTCTGGATGACATCTGCCCAGGATCTTCTGGTTTTAAGAGTCTCTTTTGAGAAGTCTGGTGTAATTCTGATAGATCTGCCTTTATATGGTACTTGGCCTTTTCCCCTTATAGCATTTAATATTCTTTCTTTGTCTTGTGCATTTAGGGGTTAGGTTAAGTGACAAGGGAATTTTCTTTTCTGGTCCAGTCTAGTTGGTGTTCTGTAAGCTTCTTGAACATTTATAGCCATCTCTTTCTTTAGGGTTAGGGACATTTTCTTCTAAGAATTTATTGAAGATTTTTCTGGCCTTTTGAGCTGGGAATCTTCACCCTCTTCTATTCCTATTACTCTTAGGTTTGATCTTTTCATGGTGTGCTAAATATCCTGGAAATTTTGGGTTGGAAGCTTTTTATGTTTCGCATTTTCTTTAACCTCTGTGTCATTACCTTCTATGGTATCTTCTATGCCTGAGATTCTCTCTTCTATCTCTTGTATTCTGTTGGTGATGCTTGCATCTATAGCTCCTGATCCCTTTCTTAAGTTGTCTGTCTTCATGGTTGCTTCCATTTGTGTTTTCGTTATTGTTTCTATTTCTGTTTTTAAGTCTAGAGTCATTTTGTTCAATTCCTTCAACTGCTTGATTCTATTTTCCTGTATCTCTTTTAGATATTTATTGTTTTCCTCCTTAATGGCTTTTACCTGTTTGCCTGTGTTTTCCTGTATTTCTTTAAGGAAGTAATTTATATCATCCATCAAGGCCTCTATCATTTTCATAAGGTGGGATTTTGCCTTTCAGGCTTGTTAGGTCATCCAGGCCTTGCTGTGGTGAAAGAACTGGGTTGTGATGGTACCAAATTGCTTTGGCTTCTTGGTTATCTCTGGTGCTAACTGGCCTGTGTTCCTCTGACTGGAGTTGGCCTCCTTGGAGGCAGGTAGAACTCTGTGACCTGGGTAGAGCAGACCTCGTGGAAGCAGTCAATGCTGTCTCTGGTTAGCAGGGGACTCCTGTAGCTGTGGTTAGAGCAGGCCTCCTGTGTTCCTGGGCAGTGTGCATTCCTGGGAGACATGCAGGCTCTGGGCTCCAGGAGCAGCATCTGCCCCAGTGTACATGGAGTTGCACCCTAGAAAGACTGTTCCTTTGGTTAACATAGACCTCTTGTATTACTGGTTATTGCAGACCTCCTGGGAGACAGGCAGGCTGTATCCCTGGTTACTACAGACCTCCTTGGAGGCAGGAAGACTATAGAGTGTGCGAGGGTTTCAGGCTGCCAGTCTGGCCCTGGTGGGGAAGCAGACCAGAAGGAAGGCGGAATTCAGCAGGGTGGGTAGGTCCCTAGTCAGCTGGGCTCTGTGGGTTTCCCAGCTGACTTGGGAATTTGGGCCGGAGGAAGTCTCACCTGTGGCCCTGGCTACTGCGGACTTTCTGAGAGGCAGGCAGATGTATGATGTGGGTCACCATTTTTAGTGAAAGCAGATAAGCCTAGTGAGCCTTTCAGTATGTGCTGAATCTATGTGTGATGCTGCCAGTTATGTCATAGTCCCTGTCCTGCTGTAAGTTGCCATTCCCCATTCTTATTAAACATATGACATGAAATTTATTTTATACTGTAATCAATCTGATATTTAAACATCTTCACAGGTTTTGATGAGAAGTCATAGCATATATACAAAGTAATTTCTTAATAAAGTTAATCTATGATGTATATAATACACAAAAAATATAGGGAACCTGTTGTGAAGATAAATAATTGGGAGGTTATATAAAGCAACACCAATTTAGGAGTAGATAAGTTTGAACTCAAAATTGTTTTTTGCCTTCTGTATATTGCCTCAAGGGGCTTCTTAACTGGGAAGAGTAACTTTCTCTATAACTGTGTACCCTTTTTTTCCTGGAAAATATGTTCAGTATGTTATTCATATAGACAGATTTCCTCCATCTCATGAGACAAGGTCCCCAACATGTAAGTATTCCAGGAATTCTGATCAAGGTGCTCTAGGAAGATAAAAAATAAAATATGACTTTCAATTTGGCTCTCAATTTTCAGTTTCTCCAGTGTTGTGAGGCTTTTACTGGACCTGCCAGTAGTATAAATAAGGCTGTTAATAAGGTTTAAAGCTTAGGTCTTTAGCTGGGCCAGTCTCCCAGCTACCATTTAAACTTAACATGATTATTCTAGCCTATGACTCAGCATTGGCTAGCTGGATACCTTGCTCTGGTACAGGTTGTGTCTATTCCTCTCTGCGCTAGCTCTCAATTCCCCTGCTTCTGCTTTCTTTTCCCTGCATCACTCCTCAGCCTAGAAGTTCTGCCGCCTACTTCCTACCCTAGCTATTCCATCATATCTTTATTACAATCAACCAGCAGCAAGACGACCTCTGATACACCCCTAGATTGCCTTAAAGCAGATGAAGAAGGACACATATTTACAGATTAGAAAACCCACTAATGGGCTATATATAGAAATAACAATACATAAATTTTTCCAGCACTTAGCTCCCTGCTAGAATCAACAATTGAAAATACAGAGACACTTCTTCATAAAAAGTAAAAACTTGTCACCCTAGCACTCGAACACACAAATTGTAACTGAAGCATAATCTAGTTTTTATAAGCATCCAATATGTTTTGCTGAAATTCACCTTTTAATTCCTCCTTCACAACTCGTATCAGAATCAAGCCACTATGTTCCTCTTCAACTTTTATGTCTATTTTTTTATTAATTCACTGAGTCCAATTAGTGACTTTGACAGTTGTCAAAAATCTACTTTCAGATTTGTTAGTGCTAACTCTTTCTATTTATAGTATTACCTTAAAATTTTATATGAAAACTACCCTCCACAATCATTTTATTGTAATTAGAAAGTAACAAAATGATTTGTTTCCAGAAGTCCTTACTATAGTGCAACTATTTTTTTCTGACATAACATCCAACCCCACATTTTGTTACTATCTAAAGAGATGGATATCTGTGATCATACTACATTCAATTCTCCTGGCGTTTATTATCTCCATGTGCTAAGAATTTCTACTGGTTCTTATGGCAGTGGCCTTTCACGCACACCCCCAGTGTGTTAATAATGATGAGACTCTTCTAGAAAACTTTACAGATATCAAGCTTGATCTTGTGATTTTTATCACATCATGTATGTTATCCATTATTAAATAAATTCTCCATAATGCACTGAAAGCAATAAAAGAAGATTACTGATTCTTTTTTTTTACATTTTTATTAGATATTTTCTTTATTTACATGGCATATTTCCCAGTTTCCTCTCCAAAAAACAACAACAAAAACAAACCTCTGTTCCCTCCCCCCTCCCCCTGCTCGCCACCCCAGCCTCTCCCACTTAGTGGCCCTGGCATTTCCCTACACTGGGGCACAGTCTTTGATAAGTAATACATAAACATATTTCTGTAATGACATTAAACACTTAGAACAAAATTTTAAATGTGTAGAGACCACACATATCATGAGTTTGAGTAAGAAAACTTGCCCAGTGTCACATACCTACTGCGTGTAGAACAAAGAGCAAGTGGTATATTCATCTACAGTCAGACATGAATTATCTCTAATGGCAAACTCAATCTTTTTCCATTTGTTTCTTCTTATGTCCCGATTATAGAGTCTAGGAACCATAATCTCCTAGTAGATAAAAATATTTCTGCTGAAAGTCTGTGCAACTTCTATAGTTACCACTTCATCTCTTTAAACTATCTATCAGAATAGTTAGTGGTTTTCCTGTGATATGTTGATGGTATATTTTTTCTTGTAGAGATAGAGAATCCACAATGGTAAATGTTATATTTCTCTAGAACAGAGACAAGCATTGTGTACATCAAAGCTTCTATAATTTTTTTCCTAGAACAAAGTTCTCAGTATATTTGACCATGCAACAATACATTCACAGACACAAATCTATCTTCAACAAACCTTTGCTTTTTGTCCATGTGTTCATGCCTGTGTGTGTGTGTATGTGTGATATGTATTTATGTATGTCCTTTTTTTCTCTCTCTTTTCCCCCCTCCCCCACCCCTCCTGTCTCTCTCTGTATGTGTATCTTCTACTTTTGAATCGGTTAGATTTTCCTGGAATATGACACATCTATATGCATGAAGAAATGAAGCAGTATATGAGAAAGATCTGTTTTTAATTTTTTAAAGGTAGAAAGTTGAAACATAGGTCCTAAGAGTTTGTTGTTGCTGTTGTTTTATAGTTTTGAACAAATTGTGCTCATTTGTAGCGGAATGAAAAATGAATGATTTCATGAACTAAAAAGGAGTACAAATGTTTTACTACTGGTATGGATATTTCAGGTTGAGGAAGAAAAACAACTAAATTTACTACTCCATTAGTGTGGTATTATCCTAAAACAGGATTGTAAGGCAAGATCATTTACTTTTTACTTACATATGATTTGTCTACTTCTCAAATTAGGTCTTGATCTCTCTCTATGACACTTACGGCATCTATTTATTGAAGCAGCAGCAAAAATAGTGCAGCAGAATGATCAACAGCAAAGGTCTTGGTGTCAGACGACCAGAAGCTAGACCTTGGTTTAGGTAGCATGAAAATAAACGTGCATAACCATAGCTCAGGGTTGCTGATAGAAATGCTTAGTCATGTTAGAAGCGATTACTTGTTTCATTACATGTAAGTAGCTTCAATATTAAGATCCAACGCAGTTATATAAACCATTGAAAAGAAAAGCATTAATTATTTAATTATAATCATGTCACCAGTTTTAAGATGCCAGTCAATCAGAAAGGTTACACTACTAGAAGAAACCTTTAGAAGAAAATGTTACACTATTGAAGAAACCAGTGAAACTCTGGTCTCTTCCTATTGATGGCCAGACCCCTAGGGCTTTGCTGAGTCCAGTAAAGTATGATATAATAAGGTAGAAAAAAGAAAACTTCATAGGTTAAGCCAGCATCATTAACCATTACCGTTTGATTTCTTACATTCTAGTGTCATGCTGTGTTCAGACTTTCCTGGCCAGGTGTCAAGGCATCTCAGCATGTTGTTGGCTACATGGTGACAAGCTCCCTATTGGGCATATAGCAGATGATTAGCCAAAGTGTGTGTCTGGATCAATTTTGAACTAAACTTACAGTTCTCAAAAAAAAAAAAACAAAAAAAAAAACAAAAAAAAAAACCTTCTTTCTTGTGGTCAAAATTGCTATTACCAACAACAGGTGCACACAGAACAAAGAGTGTCTTGTGTACAAAGAGCTGCTTTCCCAATCGACATCTCCACCTGAACTATCAGCAGCACAGCCTTATTTTCAGACCCTTTTCTCTCAGAAAATAGACTGTTATTATCTTCAGACCGCACAGGAGTGAATGCATTTTAATGCAGACCCTTTAGATTTAACTCAAAAGTGCCCACTGATTAAACTCCCAGTGTGGCCTTTACAAGGAGGATGGACCTGACACTTGGCAGTCTGAGAAGATGCTTTCTATGTTCATAGTTAAGAAACAACTTCACCAACCAAGATGTAAAAGGAACAGAGAATCTCATCCCAGCTGGCTGTCGTTCTGCATCTTGTAAACAAATGTAGCAGGACAACAAAGACACAGCAAGTCATCTTAAAAGCACTGTCCAAAATCTGAGTGTTTATCTGTGCTGAGTTTTTCATTCTTGCTGAACCCACGCAGGTACTAAGAACTCCAAATGCAGCCAGTTTACCAAGCTTCAGAGCTTTCTTCTATTTAGACTTTCAAAGTTGTTATTCCTAACCCCCGTGTGTGTGTGTGTGTGTGTGTGTGTGTGTGTGTGTGTGTGTGTGTATAATTGGTTCCTTGGAAACATCAAACTCTGCATCTTCTAAGCACCTGTAGTTTATTATTTATCTCTGTGGACCCTGCTCACCCAAGGGAAACCTCTCATCAAATAGATATAATTGTCTGTTTTGCAGACCTTGCTCTCATATAAGTTTCTCTTTACTGATGGGCTTTGACTACTTTTGGACATGGTCTAGAGTGGCTTCTATTTGCTCTCATATGGAACCTAAGGTTCTTAAGCAACTAATAATAATGTTTCTATAGTTCCCAATGAAGCTTTAACTTTAAGAGAGATACAGCAAGAACTGGAAAAGATAAGATTCTTAAGATTTTTTTTGTGTAGTTTTGAAATGAAGTTGGTATTTTACAGCCAGAGTGTGAACCATTGGGAGAATCAATAGAGCAGCTGTTTGAACAGCTTATATTATTTAACAAATATTTACTACAGAACAACAAAGGTTAAGATAAGAGTTTTGTGCTGGATGAGTCCATAGTCTCCTAAGAAAACATTAAAATTGATAACTGTAAAGAAGTTCTGGGACTTAGGCAAGTGAAGAGATGGTTCCCTGAGAGCCTATGCTGTGGAGAATCAAGGATGTTGACTACAATTGTGAGTTTCCAGATCAAAAGATATGCATACAAGGCATGGTGATAGGACAAGGCATAACTTGCTCGGGGACTTTAGGCTATGGCATGGCTGTAACAGCCACAGCACAGTCATGTTGCTGAGAGTAGCCACCATACCAAGTTACTCAGTAGGTACTGAGTAGCCCCCAAAGTATTTTCTTGTCATGGAAACTACTTTTCACTTCTGATTATAAAACAAGCTTCAACAATACCTAAGGTTCCTATCAATGCATCTGTGCTTCTATCTTCCCAGAAAACAGCTTTGTAGGAGAATTTTAGAAATGCTGCAATGAGAAATTGTAGTGGAGATGCTGAGAATTTGTTATCCAAATCACAAGAATACTATTGCTTATCTATTCTCAAATTTAAAAGTGGTAGTGGCAGGTTTCTTTATCCCTGTTTTGCTTTGTTTAGTTAAGACTAAACTGTGATTGAGCATAGTGTCATGTATGGGGAGTATATAGAAAATTAGAGACAGTGAATGAGCCTTAGTACATTGCAAGGATTTACAAATTTGGTTTTGTCTTATTTTAGAATCATCACAAAGGCAGAAGTTGAAGTATTTGACTTTAAGTACACAGTTCATATATGCAAAATCCTAACACATATTATTTCTCACTTGGTCGGTGTTAAAGCTGGCATTCATCAGACCAGCCTCAAGCCAGAGGTTAATGTAGAGCATCAGTACTTAATGCATCCCCAGTTCCTTAACCCTTTATAAAGGAAGGAAGGAAGGAAGGAAGGATGAAGGAAGGAAGGAAGGAAGGAAGGAAGGAAGGAAGGGAGGGATGAAACCTCTTGTTCAAAAGAATTTAATCTCTAGATATGAGACCACTCCAGGAAAGTAGGCTCACATAAAACCTATTTAAGAGTAATTTTCAAATCCTCTTTTTCATCTTAAATTATATAAGATTGATGATGATGATAATAATAATAATAATAATAATAGTAATAATAATTATATCTGGCCTTTCTGAAATGCTCTTCAAGGTAGATAGTAGTCATGTGCTTGTCCATCTTAGCCATGTCACTGTTTACTAACTGAAGTTAGAATATAAATCACAAACCACAGGTTGTTGTCGGATTATGCTGGAGCCATATCAAATCATTGTCTCTGCTGGTTCATTAAAAAAACTTCATTCTGCCTATTCTTTAATGGTTTTATATGAGCCTACTTTCCTGGAGTAGTCTCATATCTAGAGATTAAATTCTTTTGAACAAGAGATTTCATCCCTCCCTCCCTCCCTCCCTTCCTTCTTTCCTTTCTTTATAGGCCTTTATGGCTACTCTAACATGTTCAAGGGCAGCCTAAGCTTTATAGACCCTACCTCAGAACCTTCCCTAAAAAATAAAATACATTAAATTAAAAAATAAAATAAATAATTATTTAATAAAAATAACTAAAGCAAACCCCATCACATTCATCACAAGTCAACAAGTTTTCAGTAGCCATAGGTAAGAATTGTGACTGCCCATGAATCCAGCCACTAGCTAAGCAGGGCAAGAAAGGAGATTGCTTAGGGCTCTAGAATGTGGAGAGACAGAGTTCTGATTCTCAGATAGGGTTGGTAGCACTTACTTGGTTCTTGTCTTGACATTTCAGTGTTTGACTAAATCAACTGGCCTATGAATCCTAAAGATAAAAACATTTACCTGTCAACATACCTTTTCTCCACAAATGAACACTCATAACCTAGCACCAATTGTATAAGACCTAGAATCAAAAGGCATCCTGTTTGCTATAAAACATGAACTCATATAGCAACACTTAAATAATATTATGTGATTCTTCCTCTTAAGGTTTTAAAGGCATTTGTGTATGCAAAATCCCCCTTTATGTTTCTGTTCATACAAGAACCTCCCAGTAATTTGAAAAGATTAGAGATTTAACTCCATTGATACAAACTCTGGCATACTATGATGACAAACTGTCTTTGTCTTTGCACATTTATTTCTTAGGTTTTGTGGTAGTAGATATGTTTGCTGTGACTCCAGCTTTTATTTCCATGTAAGTGTGTCAAGTGGCACATAAGGAGCTGGAGAAAGGACAAACGCCTCAGGAGGAGGTGGTTTGGCTGGGAAGCCTTTTGGTCTGCCTTCCCTCGCCCTGTATTTAGTTTGCTTGATTAGTACAAAATAGGATTTAAAGTGGATGTTGCAGAGATCAGCTTGCCCTTTTGGTTTCCCATTGTGGAGTGCCCCTCCCTCGTAGGCTCTGTCTGCTCAGGGCTGCCTCTACCCAGAGAGCAGAACTGCCACAGTGACTGAGGAAGTCTAATTAGTATAGTTAATGAGCGGTGACATGCTGCCTCCCTTTGAATTCAGAGAAGCTAGGGTGCTGTCTCTGGAAAGGTAGGAATTTACCCCCCTTCTCCAAGTAATTAATTGATGTCCTTGTCATCAGGAGAATAAAATTTTCAGCCTAATTGTTGGTAATGGTGGATGTTATTGTGCAAGTGGGGCATTGATTTCCTTGTTTCTTGCTTTTCTCTTCTTGCAGTATTGATCCTTGTCACAGCTTACAAATTCTGAGATAACCTTATAAATGAATGAATGAATGAATGAATGAACAAACCCTGCGCACCTAGGGGTTTTATTGCAGGGGCACATAGAACCCAATGTTGAGCTGTGGTTGAGGATTCTTGGGATCTCTTAGTCTAGTCTGCCTCTGTCATTTTGCTGGAGGAATATCTTTACAGCTCCTTTTAGAGATGACCCTGAAGTGACTCGGGCACTTTTATATTTTCTATCATATGACAGATGATGTTTCTGAGTAGACACTCTAGATAAAGGAAAATATTCCTGAGGAAAATACAGTGTATTATAGTAGATCTTAAAATCATGCTAACTTGTCTTGTCTTTTTAATGAGAATCCAGATTAGAAACTGAATGAAGAATTTGGTGTTTCTTCAACAAATTCTGATATAACCTGTAATTTTAAAATTCTAAAATATTTATTAAATGCATTTTATATGTATGTGTACCGCATGAGTGCAATTGTATACAGAGGTCAGGAGAAGGTACTAAATACCACACAGTAGGTGGTTATGAGCCTGCACTGTAGGTGCTAGAACTAAAACTAGATCCTCTACAAGAACATGTACTCTTACCTACTGATGCCACTCTCTAGCCCCAAAGTAGGGACTTTCTATTAGTAGAAAGAACATGCATCAAGGCAGTTGTAAGCAAATATTGAATTTGTATAACATGGCTAATATGTTCCTGTTTGTTTGTATTTTAAGACAGGGTATCTCTGTGTACCCCCAGGCTGCCCTGGAACCAATGGCTCTCCCAGCTATTGGATAGGAAAATTATCTCTTGCTCAGTTCAAAACTTCACCATTACCTTTCGTGGGCCAGCAACCTCAGTATCATTCTCCCTCCTGTTTTATCATTAAAACATTTGGATGAAAAGAACACTGTGTTTCCCTAAGACTTCATCTGTCCTTGGTATCATTTGCTCTTTAAAGAGTTATAGCCTTTTTGTGTTTGATCCCTAGTAATTGCTACAACAACTACCTTCAATGCCACAGAGCAAGGATTCAAATTGTTGTTAGAAATAGACCAACTCTGGGAAATACAGCTGCTCAGTTTTGTTTTTTCACATATCACACACAACAAGAAAGTCCAATTTGAAAATTATTAGGTATTTTGTGAATAAGCATAAGAGCATTTCTGCCTGCTTGGTTAGAGGTCTCTGTGCTCCGTGAGCTTTCCACTCAATCGATCTCCTGGAGCCAACATTGACTAGCTTCTTCATATGTGCCAGGAACTTTGCTAGACTCTGGAATAGAAGATAAATAATGCACACAATCTCACCCCTGAACTCAGCGTCTAATGGCATCTTCATGTTTTGTTTTTCTTTTCTTTTTTTTTTTTTTTCAGTCAAACTTCAGCACAACAACCATAACTAGATTTTGCTAGGTTTCAAATACAATGTAGCTGTGAGTTTTACTTTGATGTAGTTAGACTTGGACTTTGTTTATTATATTTCTTATATTCACTGGTGTGGTGTTTTTTCCTCAACATTCAGGAAGCTCAGAGGTTCAGTGCAGTTAGAGTGGGAACAAAAGTCTCACAGCTGTAATTCAATGTCTGTATTTGCTAATTCCACAGACAGAAAAATATGTTGTTCAGACTTCTACGCTTTTGGAGCCATCTCAGAGAAATTCATTTTCTTCCCTCATGTTCTGTTACTTGAGTATATGTAAAATGAGATTAGGGACAAGCATTTGTTCTTTATTGTATTTCCCTGGCAGAATTGCTTATGTTTCTGTAGGCTGTGGGAGCGGTTAAGAACCACAGTATTGTATGCTACAATTTCAACCAAATTTCTCCAGCTGGATGAAATAGAGGGCTGCAGAGAGAAATGTGGAAACTTACAGTATCATACAGATGCTTGTATGTTCTACCCACTCTTGAAATCGTTGAGTAAGGTGCTCTGCTTGTTTTGAATAACTAACTTGGAATGGAGAATCTTTCAGAGCATAGCATCTTTATTCATTTCTTTGCCCACATTTCAATCTATAAGAAAGGTTAGCTCCCTTGAATTTTATTTGCTATCCTGCTGTACTTTCAACATACATCTTCAACTTAGACTTAGCCATATTCAGTACAGTAAATCAGACTGTACCTCTCTAAATATGTTTAAAAACATATATTTGAAATAAAGTGAGTTTTTTTTTCAGAGTAAAATTGCCATTTGCTTTTAGTTATTCACATGATAATTGGAATTTTTATTTTATAAAAGGAATTCATTTTTCAATAACTTTAAAAATGATTTAAACAGACATATGTAAATTCTCTAGGAAGTTTGTGACTACTACTGGATCAGAAAAGAAATGTTTTTAATCATGTAGCTTTTCTTGGCCTTGTTCAGTTTGTACAAATTTCAGAGACAAAGTTAGCCAGTGAATGACTTTCAGTGATATTCATAACTGACGTTGAAAATTAATAACTGACAGAACGGTTGGTAAGATACTCTGAAGCCTCTTCTAGTCCTTTGCTGTAAGGCTCACAATATTTAACTATATTTTATGATTTTTAACAAATGAAAATCATATACGTTTATAGGTATTTTATGTTTAGCTTCCCTGGGGTAGCTGTTTCATAGATGGCAGAGATATATGGTAGGCTGTATTTCTAGGTAGGACTTTACGATGGAAGTGAAGGAATAAAGACTTATCAAGTGAAAAGATACATTTTGTAGTGATGCATGCCAGTATTCAGGAGCCAAGATTAGAGAATGCCCATCATTTGAAATCAACAAGGAGTATAGTCTCTCAAACACACACACACACACACACACACACACACACACACAGAGAGAGAGAGAGAGAGAGAGAGAGAGAGAGAGAGAAACAGAGAGAGAGGGAGACAGACACAGAGAGACAGACAGACAGAGACAGAAAGAAAAGAAAGAGAATAAGTTATAATAAATTAAATAACTTTAAGGAAAGAAAAACTACTCTAAATTTAGACAATTGTCACTAGGATGTACTGTAATGTTGGATGTTAGATACATAGGTAAATGTTTGAGAATCTTCTAACCAAAGAGTGGATTGAGAATATAGGGCTTGTGCAAACCCTTCTGGAAATGACAAATTTACAAAAACAGAAATGATTAGAAAATTCTGCCTAGGCAAGGAGTGTTGCAGTGTGAAGTCAGCACTGAGAACCTCCAGCAGCGACAGTGAAAAACAAGCCAGGGTTGACATCTAGGCTTATTCATCACACCTGATTATAACTCTCACACTTAGTAGTGAGTAGGATGCCCCATGAGGGGCACAGCATGGAGATCCCTGACTTTAAAGGATTTTAACAGAGTACAAGCGGTGTGATCCAATCAAACAGGGATGATTGAAAATGCATCCCACGGAAGAACTTGGCAAACCATCTCAGAGACACCCGGCTCAATGGTCACATTTTTTTATCCACGTTTAAATGTCAGGTGCTGTTTCTATATCGTCTTTGCACGCGTAAATGTAACAGTTGTGGGGATCTTATACGTTTCTTTGTTTGATTAATGAACACTGTATTCCCTTGGTGGAAAACTGTTTCACTGGAAACGTACGCATTGAGCATGTAGAAAGCCCTCCCACAGTACTGTACAGAACACCTCTGTATGGACCATGATGCAGGATGACAACCACTGTAATTTTTCTGTATTCAGATTCATTAAAGTGGTTATATGAAGTAACCCAGTTCTTTGTTAATGACAGATTTATTGAACGCAAGCTTTCAGAAGGCTTGTATCCGAAATCCTATTAAAGTGCTATCCATTAAACCATTAAACTGGTCATTAAAGCTGTTAGTGCAGACTGTTACTCGTGAGTTATTGGTCTCAGCATTCTCGGTGGTTTCTGCCAATACCATTCCATCCTATGCTATATTATGTCTGTTCTACCAGCTTCTGTCCTTTGCTCAGAATTTCTGGTGTGTATGAGAGGCAAAGAACAGGAGGGATGCTCTGTTGTGTGGGTAGAAATGAGAGAATAATACCATGTGTCTTTTTGTTCCTAATTACACAGAGTAAAGATTGAGCTTAAAATCTCATGCTATTTTTTATTTGATTTAACTGAAAAAAAAACAACAACAACAACAAAACACTTTACTGAAAATCTCACCATGTGGAAAGCTGTACTTTTGTTTTTCATTATCATAGAATTTTGGGGGGATGAAATGATGTAGTATGGGTATATCATTAGACCAAAACTGGAAGAGACATGTGGAGTTAATCTATTTTCCTTACTATCCACAGTTTTGAAATATGAAATTAAGATTCCTGATAGCAAATTTATAATTTACATATCTGTTGGAAGGGCATGGTTAAGAGCTAGACATCTAAGCCAAAAACTCGCAGAGTGACTCATGGAAAATGGCATCATAGTCCAAGTCTGTATTTCATTATCAGCAATAGGAAGCAATATCTGTTTTATTATTTTATGAATTAAGAAAGATTCAGGTATAATGATGAAAGAAGATAGACTCACCAGTCCTCATCCTAAAACTAACAATTTAAACTTCTTTTGTGAGTTTGGAAGGGTTGAGCTAGTCCTGTGCTTGCTTTTCTACCATTTACTCCTTGATGGTAAATCCATACAGTATATTTCCTCCATAGAACATAAAGTCCAGGTGACAAGCTTGCAAAGGATTGCGCAAAACACCACCCCAAGTACTGAGCTCTACAGTCTGTTTCTTCTGTCTCTAGTGCAACCAAGGAAATCAATTTGTGGTTTTGGAAAGCATCCTAAAACTCAGTTTTCTTCTCATTTTAGAAAGCGGTGGGATGCTTCCAACTAGAAAGTAAAGAGCACAGGTGTAACAAAGGAAAAATGCATAAAATAGTATGAATGCCCTGACCCCAGTGATGTATTATTGTCATCAATAAGCAGTAATCAGGGGAAGTGTGTGTGTGTCCATACATTTTAACAAAAATACTGTCTTGCTATCATTTGAATCTATAGCATCTGTCTATATCAATTTTAGATAAGTAGCAGGGTTTTTTTATTTATTTTTGTCATACTGGTTTACTAGCCTTATATTAAGTTTATTCAGGGTTTCCTTTCAAAAATAGAAATTATTCTGTGGTGACTCTACAGTTGTCCAGAGCAAAGACTTGTTTTTCACCTTCAAAATTGTAGGTAGAATAGAGTATATGCTGGATTATTTAAAGTACAGCCTTTGGAAATGTATTTGTGTGCCTGGCTCAGTGTTTGAAGAAAATACAACGTAGAAAAAGTATTAATCCGATAGGGGAATAAGCCAGACCTTCAGGCTAGGAAGCAGTATTGATGAGATCATATTCCTCTATAACTTGATTCTTCATTTTTTAAACATAAGAATTGGATTCTGGGTATGTCACGTTTCACAGCTGCATGATCCCAATATCTACCCACATGCACATAGTCATCTTTCTAATCAACTCCTTAGTATTTGTTTAGACATGATGATGAATGCAGTTTTTAAGAGGTATGTCAGTATATGTTCTCACAAGTACATCATATCTGAAAACATGTAGTTGAATTGTTTGAACAGTGAATCAATAGAACAAATGTGTGCTACCATTTTTATTACACAAAGAAAAAGATATTAAGACATAATTATACTTATTCTTTCCATTAAGATTATAAATACTAGAAAATATTGCATTAGACACAAAAGATCAGATGAAGGCTAAATGAATTGTCAAAGGTATAAGATCAGGAGATTATCCCTAGTTTTTGTTTCACAGATGGATCAGCTTTATTCACAATCAGTTTCTTTTACCCCCTGCCCTTCCTCAAAAGAATAGAATACATAGCTGACTGGATGACACAGTAGATAAAGGTTCTGGCTTCCAAGTCTGACAACCTGAGTTTGTTCTCCAGGACCCACACAGTAGAAGAGGATGTGTGTACCACACACACACACACACCCACACACACCCCCCCCACACACACACATACACACACACACCCACACACACACACACACACACACATACACACACACACACATACACACACACTTACACATATACAAATAAATAAGTGTAAAAATTAAGGAGGGAGAGTAGTAATGGAAGTAGGCTGAAATTCTGACTTTAGAAAACAAGATGTTAAGAAATACATGGTATGTTCTCTTTACATTCTTTTCTTTTTTTCTTTTTTAAAATTTTGTATTATTATATATTTTGTTTATTTACATTTGAAATTTTATCCCCTTTCCTCATTTCTGCTCTGAACCGCCCCCAATCCCATCCCCCTCCCCCTGCTCACTAACCCACCCACTCCTGCTTTCCTGTCCTGGCATTTCCCCCAAGTCTTCACAGGACCAAGGGCCTCTCCTCTCACTGATGTCCCACAAGGGCAACCTCTGCTACATATGCTGCTGGAGTCTTGAGTCCCTCCATGTGTACTCTTTGGTTGGTGGTTTAGTCCCTGGGAGCTCTGGGGGTACTGGTTGGTTCATACTGCTGTTCCTCCTATGGGGCTGCAAAACCCTTCAGCTCCTTGGGTCCTTTCTCTAGCTCCTCCTTTGGGAACCTTGTACTCAGTCCAATGGATGGCTGTGAGCATCCACTTCTTTATTTGTCAGGCACTGGCAGAGTCTCTCAGGAGACAGCTATATCAGGCTCCTGTCAGCAAGCACTTGTTGGCAAACACAATAGTATCTGGGTTTGGTGATTATATATGGGATGGATCCCTAAGTGAGACAGCCTTTCCTTCAGTTTTTGCTCCACACTTTGTCTCTGTATCTCCTCCTATGGGTATTTTGATCCTCCTTCTAAGAAGGACCGAAGTATCCACACTGTGGTCTTCCTTCTTCTTGAGCTTCATGTGGTCTGTGAATTGTATCTTGTATATCCCACACTTCACTTATCAGTGAATGCATACCATGTGTGTTCTTTTGTGATTGGGCTACCTCACTCAGGATGATATTTTCTAGTCCTATCTATTTGCCTAAGAACTTCATGAATTTATCATTCTTAAAAACTGAGTAGTACTCCATTGTATAGATGTACCACATTTTCTGGATCCATTCCTCTGTTGAGGGACATTTGGGTTGTTTCTAGAGTCTGGCTATTATAAATAAGGTTCTTATGAACATAGTGGAGCATGTGTCTTTATTACATGTTGGAGCATATTCTGGTTATATGCCCAATAGTGGTATAGCTGGGTTCTCAGAAAATGTCCAATTTTCTGAGGAACCACCAAACTGATTTCCAGACTGGCTGTACCATCTTGAAATCCCACCAGCAAAGGAGGAGTGTTCCTCTTTTACATTCCTTTCTATGATGAGGTTTCATAGGAACATTGAGTAAAGGTGAATCACTGAGTCAAGTCAGCCACCTTCACTTCGTATGGCTTTAATATCCCATTGATATACTTCAGTGTTAGGCAAGTAGAAATACGGGTTCTGGAGGAATGAAAACACAATTTACTTTTCCCACTTATCTGTAATATTGGCTTTGTAAGTTGACTATTTAACTAGGCAGGGCCTCTGTATCATTATACATAGAGGCACACAAACACAGGTTTTATTGTAATGCTATGACACTGATCAGATTCGGGTATAAAAAAGCCTATCCTGACTCTAACCTGCAGTGACCATGTAACTTAGTACCTGAATTGAAGTATTTGAGAACGAGAGTTGGTCCGATCAATAATTGTATCCGGGATATAGATGGAAACAGTATATAATCTAAGTTAAACTCAGCCTTTATGATAACTCTAGTTAGGTGCATTCATTCTGTCTGTTCAAAAACTCTCTGTTCTCTTTGTAGCTCCCAACATGATGACCTGTTACTCTGTACTTATTCATTGTAAGATAAATATTTTCAAATTTACGGTGTGGGAAACATTGAATTACAACAATGGATAAAACACAAACCCAGTCACAATTTCCCCTATTGATTCCATTCCAGTTTTTCAAGTGTTAAAATGAAATATAACCTATGCAATTTCAATAAAACCCTTTCTTTGTAAACAACTTCTCAGTTTAGAAAGAAACTGGGCTAAAATTCTAGATTATTAGGTTGTGGAACCTCTTTTAGTTTGCTTATCACATGTAAGAAGAAAGAAAGAGCAGCTGAGACTTTCAAGTGTGAACATCTTCTAAAATCCCCCACATCATGGAAGTGAGGGACAGTGACCACCCTGAGGGATTCTTTAATTTGAAGCCCATACTTCTACGACTTCTTACTTTGCCTGCAAAGGTAACCAGGTTAGCAGCCCGGAGTCAGTCAGTGTGTCAGCTCTTTCCAAAGGCATCTTGCTGGGACCTCCCCTCTGCACCCAATAGGTACAGGAAACACATTAAGAGTGAGGTAAGGAATTCTTTTAGTGGTAGCTTGTAATTCTCTATATTCTGCCACGGACAAGAAGAGAGCATTGAATTTTTATTTTCTGATCCAGAAAACAAGGTATTGATTAAACATTAACAAAAGTCTTATTTTTCAGTTTTGAAGTTTATCTGTTTTTATGAGAAAGGATAAATGATTTAACACAAAGCAAAGCAGAATGAAAAAAAAAAAACTTCCTAATAAATAGCAAGCAAGAACAATACTGAAAGGCTAATGTACATTTTGATTCCAGGATGCAAAGTAAAATAAACTGATGTTTAAAATCCCATTAGAAGGTTCTATATTTTATGAAGAACTAATACTGTTGATTAGAGTCCACTCCTGTTTTTTACAAACCTTATTATGGTTTGTATCTGCTACTTTCCCTTAAAGTGTTGTATGTTCCTTGCTTTAATAATATGAGTCACAGTAATCATGAAATCAAGACAGCCACTCATCATTGCTCTTCCCTACTAATGTTCTGGGTTGTTTTGTTGTTGTTGTTGTTGTTGTTGTTGTTGTTGTTTTGTTTTGTTTTGTTTTATGAATGGGCAGGTCTCCATTATCAAGTAGAAAGAGAAAAGTAAGCAACACATGCAGGGACTTGTGTTCTGTTTTATCTCTGCCAAAAAGTAGATGAGTTCCAAATGATAGGGTTGGACATGTTGTTACATAATAAATAGAGGGGCAGAAATGGATTGCCTTGCAGCAACAACAAAGCAACTCCCTACCTTTTTATAATTCCAAGTGAAAGTAGAAACAATTGCCTTGAAGTGAAAACAAATACTGCTAGCTTGCCAAGACTGGGTAAACAAAGGCTGCTCTGACCCCACTCCATGGATGCATGTGGGAGAGAAAAGATGTGCTACTTTTCAGTTAAGACTTAAAACACAAGCATGCCGGTCCTCCTTGAGGGTTGATACAGAATCATCAATATTAGCAAACAGTGCATAGCCTATTTATTTTGTACCCAAACCTGGGTATCTTCAAGAAAGGGAAGATACCTATATGGATTAATTTAATGATGTACATGGGTTATATTTAATAGATAGTTATTTTTCTCTAATCAGAACACAACCGTCAATCTACAGGGTTTCTGAGAATGCACGACCCATATCAATTAACAAATATTTTAGCCATTAAGTTGTTTGCTGATCAGGTGGCTTCTTTTTATGTATCTTTAAGGTCACCTCTTATTCAGTCTACTCTATCTCTTTACTCAGAAAAGATTAAGTAATTTCTAACAGAATTTTTGTGTCTGAAAGCTGTGTGCAAATTATTTAAGTTTTTTCTCATTGCCATATGGCATGAAAGATGCTGGTGTGTAAACTGTGTTTGTGAATTTCCTCTCCTTTAGCCTTTATGAACATACTGTACATTTCTCCACATCCTGTAACTTGTTAGTTCAACCAGGCTGGCTTCCCAAGCTCTAGGATTACAGTTGGGCATCACACCCAGCTGTCGACCCCATTGTTATTGCTCATGTATCTCACGGAGGAGATAAGTAGCTAACTACCTAAGGAACCAGATTAAAACAAATCCCTGATCTCATCCCTCTAAAACACAGCCTTCTGGGATAAGTGTTTTTCTTCTGCTTTTGTCCACATTCATGAACATGTTGGTCAAAATCTCTGGAATATTTAGTTTCTAGATTTCAATAGTGTATTTCTTCTCAAACTCTTATTTGAGGAGATATCTCAAAATTAATCTCTTTCACAGTCATGAAGTAAACTGTCCAGGGCTTTTGCTACTCTCTTCATTTTACCAGTGGGGTGGCCTGTTAAGATCATTTAAAAGTATTTCTAGGAGGGGACTCAAGGAAACTGGCGATGTATCTGTACTGCTGTGACAGACTATGGGGAAAATGTTGACCAGAGAGTCACCTCAGTTACCTCCCATAATCCCTAGCTATCCTTCCTACTTCCCCTACATATCAGAATGCTAAAAATATGTCTTAGTCAGGGTTTCTATTCCTGAACAAACATCATGACCAAGAAGCAAGTTGGGGAGGAAAGGGTTTATTCGGCTTACTTCCACATGGCTGTTCATCACTAAAAGAAGTCAGGACTGGAACTCAAGCAGGTCAGGAAGCAGGAGCTGTCACAGAGGCCATGGAGAGATGTTCCTTACTGGCTTGCTTGCCCTGGCTTGCTCAGCTTGCTTTCTTATAGAACCCAAGACTATCAGCTCGGAGATGGTACCACCCACAAGAGGCCCTACCCCCTTGATCACTAATTGAGAAAATGCCCCACAGCTGGGTCTCATGGAGGCACTTCCCCAACTGAAGCTCCCTTCTCTGTGATAACTCCACCCTGTGTCAAGTTGACACACAAAACCAGCCAGTACAATTGA
>JADRCD010181945.1:28237-41439 GCA_019843815.1 Montemys delectorum
GTTCTAAATCTCAGATCTAACCATTAAACAATATACATCCTTGATTCAGTTCTGTTACCTGAAGGCAAATTTCTGTTGGATGAAATGTCTGTCTGAATGAAACACATTTTCACTACGTTTGACAAGTGTGGTACATTTCTAAATTTATATGTGAATTGTATACATCTCTTCTACTGTTCAAGAGAGAGCACTTCTGTGATCTTTGATTAACAGTGGTAATCTTGTAAAATCCTGTTTTGATTTTTCACACTGTAATGGTAGCCTAGATTCAAAGATAGTGTTACAAGGAAAGACTCAACAAGAGCTGCTAACTAATTGGATAAGGGGAACCAAGACAAAATGAGGGCACGGACCTGACATGTGGGTGAAAGAAATGATAAGAGGGAACAGAGAGGACACAGCCGCTTGTCCTGCTGCAGCTAACCAGAACTGTGAAATGGCTGCCGCCGCCCCTTTGTCTCTTAGACATTGCTGTCACTTTCCAGCTCATCTCCCATCTGGCTCGTGAAGGATTGTTAGCTTCAGCTAAATTCACGTTCTTTTCTCAAAGGGATGTTCTCATGGCAGTTGCGACTGCATGCTAACTGTGGAAAATACAGACCTTCCCAACCATATAAACATGCTTTTCATTCATGTGGATATATACATCAGTTTGCCATTTCCAAACAGTGGATGGGAGGAAATATGAATACAAATAAATAGAAAAAGAAACCACTATTGGCAGAACTTAATAGTCAGCTCCAGGCTGCTCTTCTAACCTTAAAAGGGACTTGAGCCCTTGAGGGTGACCCATACTACTATGGAAGAACCAAACCAACTATGTGGAAAGCTAGGATTTCTCCTGATGTTAAGGTCATTGAAGGTTCAGGATAGTTTGGGAAAAAAAAGATGGTCTAGCTCATAGTTTGACTAGTAATATACTTGGTCTACTCGTTCTCTATAATTAAGATTTTGTTATTTGTTTTGCAAACATACAAAAAACCAGGATGAGTCTGTTTTTGTAGTAGTCCTTTGATGAGTTTCTAAGGGAATATTTTGAGGTTTTGAGGTTTTGTTCCCCTCCTTGGATAATGTGGAGGATGAAGTGGAACACTGAGTACTTATGATTATGGATTGTGTGGTGTTTTGAAAATGGGAATTATATTTTTCTCTTGGCCCAAGGGTTGGGTTTTAGGAAACCATTAAAAAATGTTGCTTTAAAGCGATGACCTTAGCACTAAGAAAGGGTCATGCCCGAGGAGTGCCACTCAAAGACTATATTATGTTGTGCATGTTTCAGAGGATTCTTACCTGTACTTAGAGTCACAAACAGAGATCAACAGTTCTTACAGAGTTCTGATTCCAGCTTTCCTTGCATTGTATTTAAGAGCCAGTCAAGGGGTGGATATGAAACCATCAAGTAAACTTCAGTTTAGCAAGGGAGGAAGCATAGCAAACTTAACTTTTCTACATAGTAGCTATTTCATTATAATGGAATCATCTAACTTGTGTGCGTCTTTATCATCAGAGCGAGAGAACCTCAATAAACATGATACTCATGCCTAGGATTTTTAGAAAATGAAATGAGTTAACAGAAAATATATTCCTGTTTTATAGACACACTTACATTTTCATTGTGGCTTTTTAATGAAAATGGAATACATAATTAGAACTTCATCTGTTATAGCAGCATGTTTTTTCACTTACATATTTTAAGACAAAGTTCTAGTTGATAAAAAACAATTTAGAACTTTAAGGCCAACTATTTGATATTAGCAAATGTCTAAATGAGACTTTGCCTGTCTTTGAATTACCCACAAAGATTTCCTTGCATCTCGGCTGTCCCACTCATCCTGGAAGCAACTGAGTTGAAAGGCTGTTAACATTAACATGATTTTTTTTTTTTTAAGTCATTGTGAGGAGTAGCAGTCTAGCAGGGATGTAAAGCCCTTTGTCATCTTGGTCAAGTTGTTACCATCTGGGTTGTGGGGTTGAAAGGTCTATTGATTGGATGGAGAAATTAATTATAATTACAGTAAGGCATTCTCAGCTATGAATTCTGTGGAAATTTGGCATATGGATCTTGTAAAGTTTATGAAATATGAAAACCTGTCAATCAACTTTTAGTTTGAATGAAGCTACTCATTGTATTTCCACCTTTTAAAACCCAGTAGAGACCTTGCCAGGACTCTAGCTGAAGAAGTGGCTGATGGGAGTGAGTGGTAAAAAGCCATCAGCATTACAGAGAAGGGTGACAGAGGAAGACAATGAAGGGAGGTTTTGAACAGAAAAGAACACACAAGCAGTCTGCTTTAAGGAAAAATAATCACTGAGCCCGCTCACAGATGTAATATCAAATTATGCCAGCGACCTCATCATAATTTCTAATAGGAAGCTGCATGGTCACAGTGGACCAGCCAAACAGACGAGGTGGAAATGGAAATCACCTTCCCTATCATCCAGCATCTAGGCTGTGCTTTGTCCACTTTGGCCATGACTTTCAGGGGGAGGCGGGAGGGGGAGGGAACAGGGGTGGTTTTTCGTTTGTTTGTTGTGTTTTGTGTTTTTTTCTTTTTCTTTTTGTTGTTTCGGAGGGGAAACTAGGAAAGGAGATATCACATGTAAATAAAGAAAATATCTAATAAGAAAAGAGAGAGAGAGAAAGAGACTGCAACAAGAGAGGCCTAAGAAAACAGAAGCGAAGCTCTCATGTCATCACCAACACCAAGAAACGGGAAAAAAACCAAAAATAAATAAATAGGTTTGGGAATTAGAGCTTCACTCATTTATGATTTCTGCCTTTTTAACATGGATAAAGGGAAAGTGATTTTCAAATCACTTTTTAGCTTTCTTTCTTTTTCTCTCTCTCTTTCTTTCTTTTTCTTCCTTTCAATATAAAAGATGTTAGTATACCTTGCCGCCTCTAGGTAGTCATTCTTTTCTGAGTTTACTGCTTTCAGCATTCTGACAAGCTCCAAAAATAATGACCTGTGCCGTGTGTTGTTAAATGTTCAGTCAGACAGATAGATACAGATGGATGAGTGCTACGCTGCACAAAGGCAAGTCAGCATTATTTAATCAATGTTTGTTTGATCCGTGTAAAACAAGTATAAATGTAAGCTGCATCCCATCTGTCCTATCAGCCGTTTGAAGCCAACCTCGTTTTTAAAACTTGATTTCTTATGCAATTGTCCCAAAGTGACACAGGATGATAAGCTGGGAGGGAAGGATGGCCGTGTTTAGATGTGTCCTGGCTTGGGCTCCTTCATTTTGCAGCAGCATTCTGGATACTTTGGCTGTCTTGTGCCATAGTTCCTACCAACTGGTAGATAGCAGTGAGCTTTTGATTCCCTAGCCTAGGTTTGAACGTATTATGTCTCAGTTGCTCACACAGGTTTAACTAGGTGACTGAGCAGCAGTTAGCACACTGTCTGTCAGTGAAGGCCTTCAACAGACAGGTTAAATAAATCAGTCTTTCCTTTTGTTTTGTCATCTGCCAAACTGAGAAGGAAGAGAAAGAGAGAAAGAGAGGGGAGGGAGAGGGGGAGACAGGGAGGGAGGAGAGGGAGGGAGAAGGGGGAGGGATGGAAAAAGAGAGAGACAGAGGGAAAGAGAGAAAATGAATGAGCTGTCTCCTAACAGTTAAGAAAATTAAGTTATAATGGTTCTAAAGCATAAAGCCCTGATATCCATTACAATTCTCCAGCTAGCTCCAGGTTTTCCTCTCATAGAATATAATTTCCTACTGCCATGCCACTTGTTCTTCCATTATCAGTATTTTTTAAAAGCTTCTTAGTTAAGCAATTAAGCCTGAATGTAATTTTGAAATCATAGTTGAGCTACCTACAAAATTTACTTTATTTTCACACAGTACATATAGTAGATTGCTTTTGCTTGAAGTAAGACATTACACAAATGTGTTAAAAATTAGAAAATACAAGAAAAAATCCTAAGGGATAAAAGGAGACAAACATGGTAAACACAATGATACATGGAAACAACATAATAGTAAAGAGAAAAACAGTTCAGTCTTTCCTTCTTTAACGCTACAAGTTATTCTTGTCGCTACAATGATGTTCACTGGCCTCTCTTCCTCACAGTCATTGCTCGGATTGAACAAGTTGCCCTGACATTGGCTGTGCTATGTTATAAGGAAACAGGTAAATCAGAAGTGTTCTTTAAGATGGGAGAACTTAGGTAGGGAATCAAAAGCAGAACATGCGCACGGCAAGCCGAGAAAAGGCGAGTCAACTGAAATTGTGTGCACAGGTCCAGTCAGGAAAGACAAGGAAGGAGTACTTGAGGCAAATTACGTTCACAGCACCGGAAGGAATATTGACCTAAAATAACTTGTAAACTCCAGCATTAGAGAAAGAAATGGAAAGTAAGGTAGTGCTCTGCTGTTCCAATAATAACAGAACGTCTGTATTGATGCTTTTCATACTTGTCAACTTTAGTGATTGTTAATGACTCTTATGTAATTGGTCAGTGTGCACTATGCACGCTATGTTAGTGTCTGGCTTCACAGCTAAAATCATCTTTATGAAGTGTGGCTTTGGAATTTCTTTTTAAATCATGCTTATTCCTGTGATAAATGTCTTGACACTATATTTTTCAGTATTGACGTTGCGTGTACTGGTTTGTTTGGTTTTCTTATAGTCAATTGACCCTGGCCAGCAGTTCACATGGGAACACTCAAACTTGGAAGTAAACAAACCAAAGAACAGATATGCAAATGTCATTGCATATGATCACTCTCGGGTTCTCTTATCAGCAATAGAAGGTAAGAAAATGAATACATTATTCAAATTGGTGTTTTCTCCCTTTATGTATTTGCATGAGAATGTTGTATTGACTGGACTGTTAGCCATCTATGAAAACATTTACCTACAGCCCAGGCTCAGTGTATTGGCACCTTTCCTTTCCTACATAAATGAATCACTCACAAGTAAAGGTTGTCACTGCTGAAATCATAGAAAACTTGACCATTTACTGATGTTTTTATGTGGTGAGCAATGCCCAGCTCACCTATGATTGCTGATAGTTATGAGCGAACTGGCAATTTCGCAAAGAGGCCTGTACACTAGTTATGTATTTAAAAAGTAAGGAAAGGGGGTGTCTGTAAATAATTCCGGATATGCTTACAGGGACAGGATAAACTTAGGAGTCAATATTGTGGCGATTAACAGAAACTGAGCACCTTGGGAATGTGCGGGCTATTGAATCCGTGAACGGCTTTTTAATCTTCCTCTCACAGTCTGGAGTGCATTCCAGAGGGGATGATGGATGGAGAAGGTTGAAGAAGGTTGCTCCTCAGCAGCCCCAGGAGGGTGCTGTCTGCTTCCCTCTTTCCAATAATCAGTCCGTGCATGTACCATACTAAAAACATTTGGGAGTTCATTCCTGACAATCAGAATGTCAGTAGTTCTTTAGTCTATAGAAGAACACTAGATTGAAAGGCCTTCGAATGTTTTTTTTCATGCTACCTAATCCCTTCACCAGTCATAACAGGCAGCCTCAGCCACCACCTGCCTGTCACATACAACATTTGTTAGCAGTGGCACTCAAGGTTTCTCTGTTTAATCTCTTGCAGTTACTTTAGAAATCATTGAATAGTACTGGCTTCTGATTAATCCTTTCAGGAATTTGCAGTGCAAACAGTCACATCTATCTACAGTGGTTCAAATCCTTTTTCTTTTTCTTGTTTTCTGCTTTTAAAAATTCTATGGTAGTCACCCCCTTATCTCATAGCTCTAAGCTTGAAAGCTCTCTTGGGGCTGGACAATTCCATTTAGCAGGTAAAGCCCCATACCAAGGACCTGAGTTCAATCCCGGGATTCACATAGTAGAAGGATGCAAGTTGACTTCTGACCTCCTCATCAGCACTGTGGCACTTGCCTGCATAGGCACACACACAAGTAAAATGTGAATCGAAATTGTTAAAGTACTCTTGGTGAACATAAAATACAAGAATATATTAATTTCTTGACTTGAAAGCAAAATATATCTTTCCATCCTTTGACCAAGCTTACAACTGCCACCTGGTTTGGCTCAAATTGTCCTTATGTGGTATTGCTGAACCTTAAAGTTCTGTCATATTAGTTTTGATGTTGGAAAGTATGGTAATGTCTCTTACTAGTGGCCAAATGCAGTAATGTTCAAATATCAACCATCTTCCGTCCTGAAAGCATTAATTAACTATCAGGCATCACCTACACCAACTGCAGCGGGATCAGGCCACATTGCTGACTGCCTCTTGCTGAGTCTTGTTGAGAAAGTAAAGCTGATGTTTGTGCATGGCTGAGTGAAGGCTTCACATTTGAGCTCTACAAGTCCATTTTAAATGGAAAGGAAGCAAATACTAGATTCTTATGTATAAAATCACCATAGTAAATTAGGAGCAAGACTAAATCAGAAATAAATCTTTCTTTAATTAGCCAAGTAATATGGAGAGAGAGAGAGAGAGAGAGAGAGAGAGAGAGAGAGAGAGAGAGAGAGAGAGAAACAAGACACTCTAAAGAGCCTCCTGTCAGCCTTTTCTGTCTTTAGTAGCATTTCCATGTATTTTTGCCACATTGCCATAATTTTTCTTAACTTATTTATTTTTCACATTTTAACAAGAAATGGTGTTGAGATGGATAAGGTAGGGCAGAACTCATGTGCATTTATTATGACAGAAACTTCTGTCCGTTTTATTCTTAGGCCATTTTTACAGTGTAGAAACAAAGATATTTGACTCAGCCTAAAACCTGCCTTTTTATAACTCTATGCCCACAGATAAACCCTAAATCTAGATCTGACCTAGAAACCAAAATCTCTCAATGTTCTGTTATGCAAAAGGTTAGAAGAATTTAATTGAAATCTGTGGGCTAGAGATCTTAAATCTGGATTATAACCATGAACAGCATTTTATCGTAGATCAAGTCCCCCTAACCTGGAAGTACTCAGGTTACAGTGACAGTCACTCAGTCTGTGTCAGTCTTAGACTGGAGAATGCTGTGCATAGGAACTGCATAGTCAGCCACTAACTGAGTGGTAGGCAGCATGGATAGCACTGGTTCAGAAGAAAATGGAAACTGACATTAGCCCTGTTTATAAAAATGAATATGCCTCTGTTTCCTAACTGTAGTGTTGCTGGGTGAGGGTTTTGTTCAGGATAGCTTTGCAATCCATTTCCTTGTGCTGTTAGCTGCTCTTTTCATATTACTTTGCAGAATATCTGACAGACGTTAGAGGAGAAGTAGAAATCGACACTGTGACTTTACACCTTCTGTATCTTATTTAATAGTGTAATCATTTACCCTCCTTCCATTGATAATATGAAAAGAATAAAAGCTGAAGTTCTGTGTAGCTCCAGCCTGCTCCCTAAGCTGCTTGGAAACAGTGATATCCCTAATATTTTGAGATCATTTATTAACTTGGACTGAGAAAACCCAGAACAAACCAGAGAGTCAAATGCAAATGGTTGTCACTTGTTGCACATCTGGGCAAAATTAGGCAGAGAAACACAGTTTCACAAGTCAAATGCCACTTTGATAACCTCCATGTAATGAGTTCTAATGAGAAAATGGTGGATCCTGAACAAAAGATGTAACAGCAGCTGGCTTAATGATTAAAGTTAGATATTCTCAAATAAAACCAAATTGAAGCTTATTCTTATGTGCACATACACACAATATCATGTTCCAAAGCTATACCTTCTTTAATGTACAGAGAGCACACGATGAAGAACAAGAAATCTGACCTTGAGGCATTAGTTGTCCCTACAGCTAGGTAAACTTGACTCCTCTGAGATCAGTTTTCTTAATTACAGCCTCTCTCTATCCTGGCTCCTGAGATCTAGATAGTTCTTCACAGCAGTTATTATGTTTACCCTACCACTCAGTTAATGAAATGCTATTATCAATAAGTTACTTGATATTTAGTAGTGCACACCAGTTAGGGCAAATGGCAGTGTAGACAGAGGGTAGCCCTGTACCCTGTGGAACCCAGCTCTCTTTGTTCCTCCTGCCTCCTCCCATCACCCACAGCACTTTCCTATGTACAAAGTGTGACTCCAAACACCTTGTCTTAGCTTTTTGCTCCCAAATTCTTTTTATTATTTGGTACTAGGTTTAGAGCTAATTTAACCATTGTATGTTGTAAGCTCATTTTTCTAGATTATGCTATACCTAACCTGAAACTATGGCTCAGCATCAGAAATCCTTACTTGAACCAAATGCATCTGTCACAACCCTATGTACAGCCATGTCCACCAGTATCTAACTGATTCTGTTGAGGGGCGGGGGACAATCTCTCCTTGGATGCATATATAGCTTCAGGATCTTTTTTATATTTTTTTAAAATAAAATCAGTATATCGCAAGTTTTTATCACACTGTCTTATAATTTACAAGAATTAATCTTTACTGTCTTAGGTAAAACAAGTTTCTAATCTGAAATATAAATAAACTTCACTAGCATCAGTGTTAACTTTTCATATATATATGACAGTATATAAATATATATATATATGACAGTAATATATATATGACAGAAATATATATATGTCATATATATATGACATATATATATGACAGAAATATATATATATATGACAGTATTAAAATACTACCTTTTGGTGCAAGAATAAAAACAAGTGGCCTGATTAGCTGCATGTTTATTATATGTTAGGAATTATGCCACTGATTTTAGCTTTATAATCTATACTGTTCAGATTATCCTGAAAAGGCAGTTATCATCTGAATTTACAGATGGCAAATGGAAACAGGAATAATGTAAATATTGGGCTGGGAGCAGGCTCAGTGAGTAATGCGCTTGTCGCACAAACATGAGAATTTGAGTGTTAATCCCTAGAACTAATATAAAATCAGGCTTACCAGCTCGTGTCTGTAATCTCAAAGTTCCCATGACAAGACAGGAGGCAGAGACAGGAGATTCTCCAAGGAAATCATGGTAGGTTGGCATATGTAGCGTACTCACAAACAAGAGATCCCCTCCAACAAGAAAGAAGATAAAGATTAAGACCTGTGGTTGTCCTCTGCCCTGCATATTTACACGAGACCGCATACATGCCTGCACTTTCACACATATGCAAACACATCACACTCTATAGACATAACAGCATACCATACACAAAAAGTACGTTTTACACAAGGAGAGGGCTCTTTTTACTGTTAAAGACTCGACAAAGCCAAAATGCTAATGTCATGGCAGCCAAAGTTGAAGCTGCCCTTACCCCAACATCCCATGTGGGGGGTCACGCTATTTTTGTGGTTGTGGTGATTGTAACTGTTCACACGGGGTCTTATTTGAAATCAGTTTGGTTTTGGCTGAAATGACTGCCGAAGAATTTTGAAACATTTAAGAAGAAACGTGAGAGCTGGAGGTTTTCATCTTTATTTTTTAAACTTCAGGCAAAAGGAATTTTTCCGAACAACAAACAGCACATGGATGTGGGTTTAGTAATTTGCTTAATAGTTCCTTTTAAGATAGATTGGGTAGAACACTGAATAAAGACATAAGGTTGGAACGTAAATTCCAGTTTATAAAGCTACATGACCTTATCCTGCCACTTAGTACAGTCAACAGGGAGTGTTTGGAAGAAACAGGAACTCTTGCTAATGTGATCCACATATTACGTTCACTTGAAACAAAGACTATCCACACACTACTTCCACTCTCATGTGAGGGAGTTTCTTTGTGGGGGTTACCAATTCAGATCATAGCAATTTATTTTAATTTTCTTATGTAAGGAGTATGTATTTAAAGTTTTAAAGCAAATACCTATATTCACTCCCTTTCATGAGTACTGTCTTTAACTAGCCCATAAATGAATCTCAAAAGTTCCTAGACTCTTTTTGTTTCTTAAAAGGTCACTTGAGGAGTCACTGTACCTTGGTTTCCTTGATCATATAGTTATTCTGTTACCCATACCTACTTCCTAGAATCCATAGAAAGAATAACTGAATCAATGTAAGGCCCTTACAGTGCCTAGCACCAATAAAATGCCCAGTAAACACTGGACACTACCATCAATACTGCTATGAGTTTTATACTGTTGTACACAAGTTCTTTTTCACTCAGATTTTTTTTTACATGATCTATGGAAAAGTTAACAGTATCCAAATGAGAAAGCTGCATGTATTTAGAGTAGTTTATAAAGAAAAAGAAAATATTAGCTCATGATAAATGAAAACCAGACCTGTAATAAAATTACAAATTTCAACAAGGGGAAAAAATGTTTCCTTTAAGTGGAAATACAGAATTTATCATCTAGTGTTAGATTTGCATAATAAGAGCAGTTAAAAATCCTAGTATAAATAATATGGATGACAGATGATGTGACAACAATGTGATTATTTGTGAGATGGGAACTTAAAAGCTTTAAAATGAATGAGCAGCTCACAAAGTCAGCACTCCTGAGATAAATCTAACAGAAGATGATGAAAACCAGAAACAAGGTGGTTTTCACTAACAGTGATTTTGCCCCTTGCTCCCTTGAGATAGGGACATCGCTGCAGTCCTAATGAGGCCTCACTTCTATAGTTACTCCTGTGCCAAGTCACTAAACACTATGGTCCACACACATGTGAGGGTTTGCTAATGTCATATCATGCCCCTGTTGTGAAACAGGGTCTGTTTTTTTCAGGCCTTATACAGAAAATTGATGCCTATTCAATAAGTAAAATCATGTCAGTATTTTTATTCTATATATTTTTATTTTTCCAAATACTATATCTTTATCACATTCTTTGCCTCGCAGTAGCCACCCCATTCCTCCCCATTGTCCTCCCCACCAATCCATTTGTCGTTCCTCTGTTCCCCACCACCACCATAAAGAAAACAAGAAAACAAAACCAGAAAGGAAAAGGTCATGGATGGTCTCAAGTCTGACTATAAGGAATGGAAATGAACAAGAAGTAGCTAAAGTGAGCAGCCTGAGGAAGAGAGGAAGGAGAGCCTGGTTGCCTGCCTGGTTCCTAGACATGTGTGGCAGCAGCTGTGGGTCCCTGGCAGAGTGCAGTTCTTCAGGTTTGCTGGAGGCTCAAATGAATGAAGATTAGCTAGAAGCCATGTTCTTTCTCACTTCACCTTTCCCTGCCTCCCCTCAACCCCAGGGAATAATGTATGAGCCTCTTGTATAGGGATTATTTAGTGCTTAAATTCTATGTAAAAGACGATAGAAAGTAATGGCTCTCTTAGTATGCTCATCTCTTGCAGAAGTCCTGAGTTCGGTTCCCAGCACCCATATGGATGGGCTCACAACTCTAGATCCAGGGAATCTGAAGCCCTTGATTTCATGTGTAGATAATAAGTGAATTAAATTAAAACAGAACAAATTTTATTAGACTCTATACCTCATTTTTCTAGAAACCCATTTTCGTGAGTTCGACCCAATTATTTGTTGGGTTGAGCTCATTTGTCTTACCGTGCCCACAACATCAATCATTGATGGAGGCAGACTGCACAGTTCCTGTAGCACTTTTAGGCTTTCAGTTTTCATGTTAATTATGTACAAAAGTCACACAGTATAATCCTTTTTTCATTTATTTTTTTAAATACATAAGACTCTTTTTTTTGGAGCAGGTGTAAAGAAATATAGCTTAATTTGTCCCAAGTCACAAGCAAGATGGGACTTTCAGCCTTAGAAACCTGGACCAATTTCCTAATTTCTGGCTTATTAAAATCCATCTAATTACAGCTGTTTGGATGGCATTTTCTCCTGCATGGGCTGAACAACTAGTATAGAGATGTGTTAATATCAACCTCCTGTTTTCACTGGTAACACAGAGAAGAAAAGATGTATTTTTTAAGTAATGGTTGCTAGTGATATTGGCTTGCTTTGTTAGCTCTTTACTGAGTGAGCCAATCTAATATTGCGTAATAAAGCCCTGGAAATGAGTTTGCTCTCTGTCTGCAGTAACTTCTTTCATTATGTGATGTTTGTTATTTTACTGTATACTGAGGCAGAATATGTTAATAAATCCATACCTCATTATTCTGAGGAGATAGGGAGGTGTATCTCCTGTGATGTTTCTGATATTAGAATTTAAGCATGGTACACATATTTCTGCTGTTGCTAAAAAGAATTTTATTTCTCTATTAATTATTTTTAGTACAGAGTTTGAAAGGAAAATCCTGAGTCAGAATTACTTTTTATCAATAGATAAAAAATGAGATAGGTTTATTTCATTTACTTATTGCATCGATTATAATATCCACGTGGCATTTTAGAAATGCACATATGTTTCTTTCACTGGACTCATAAGCAGTGTTGGCTTGATGCTGTTATAGCAATAACATTCAAATATTATCGATGAAAACTCATGATTTCAGGGATTTTTTTTTTAACATGTGGCTCCTACAAGCTACCCGATGCTAGGTTCTGATTATCGAATTACAGGATGAAACTTTTGAATAACTGCTTCCTTATGACTATAAGTCATAGCTGCAAAGCTTTGTGACCTAAAAGCTGCTTTTTTCTCTCCATAGGCAAAGTGCTCACTATCAATATAAATAAGTTTCTTCTAGCCCAGAGACTGAGTTTCCCCACTCCGTGTGGTTAACCTTATTGCTGTGTACTTAAAGCCAGACAGACTCGCTAGCTCCTTTTCTGGGGCCATTTGCAAAGCTCTTCTACCCCAGCAATCCAGAGGGCAGAAGGTCAGGCAACAGAGGAGAAAGCACAGTGAGGAAGAGACCCTGGCTTACGGGCCTTATGCTTGTTATTCATTCTCTTATCAGCTCTAAGGTGATACAGTGGCCACACAGCAAAGAATTCTTTTGAAAACAAATTTTGAATTTTGCAAAAATAATAAGGAGAATTCAGATTGTAGCTACATCAAGAAATTCAGTGATCCTGACACTTTGGAAAGGAATGTTTGATCTCTGGTGTATTGCAAGGAAGAACCTTCATTTCAGCAGCTCTGATGTAGCAAGTAGTGGTTGCCATGACACAAGGGAAAGGAAAGAGTACCGGGTGTGTGGAAACTAAAGCAATGTATTGTAACTTATTATGCTTTTATATTTCTGGTTTAAACGATGTCAGCAAAGTAAACTTTCCATATACTCTGTCTGGTACAAATTAGAAATTTCAGTCTAGGACTTCACCACTAATTCATTGTTTGGAGATTTTGGTTTTGTATATATTGGAGAGAGAATGAGACTCTCTCAATCTCTCTCTCTCTCTCTCTCTCTCTCTCTCTCTCTCTCTCTCTCTCT
>JADRCD010181945.1:41449-54100 GCA_019843815.1 Montemys delectorum
CTCTCTCTCTCTCTCTCTCTCTCTCTCTCTCTCTCTCTCTCTCTCTCGTTCTCTCTCTCTCTCTCTCTTTCTCTCTCTCTCTTTAGTTAAAAGGTATAAAAATTGAATGAACTAGTTTGCTAAAGTATAATTTGTTTTCACACAAGCTTTACTTATTAGAGAATTGTGGAATGTAAAGGGCTTCTCTAGGAGGTGGAATGTTAAAAGCTCTTCTAGCTGTCTTGCTCCCTCTCCACCTCTGCCAGGAACAATTTGTGTGCCTTAGTCAGGAGGCACACACCACCCCCCTCCAGGTCTGTTGCTGTACACTCTTATCCAGTCTACTAGAGGAGAACTGCCTCCTTCCCATGAACACACACCCAACTTTCATTGTTTTTCTTTACAGCGTTTTGTTTTTGAGACTTAGCAGCTTCCAGTGGAACTCTTCAGTATCAGCCCCACTCAGTATGTCTCATCTCAGCATGCTAGAAGCAGTGGGAGTCAGTTCAAGTGCAATAGAGTGTATCACTATTAATCTAAGGGACTAAGCGATTCTGTTTATCTTTAAAATAACTTTGTAGAAATGGATGAATCCAGGAAAGTTAAGAATACCATAGAGACATTATATGGTAGCACTCAGAAGAACCTATGGAAATCAATTTGTCCAGTGTACCTAGGTATAGCAGGTAAGCTGCCACAGGTCTAGACAGGGTGAATGATTGGCTGAATAGTTCCTGACGAAGTTCCCTAAGTACTAAGTAAGTGCTTAGTACTGTTCCAAGATTCTAAATTACACATAGGATTTTCCCATCATGATGTGGTACAAAAGTGTGGACATCCCTCTCATGGCTACTTAATTCTGTATTGACAAAAATAATTTGTGTACTGCTTTTTCATACAACTTTAGTGGATGAAAGGCTAATTACTGACCATTCATAATTACAAACACTCTTTAAACATGGGCAAACCTTTTCAAGTTAAATTATCTTCTGATCAAAAAAAAATTATAATCTGCTGGAAACTGAATGGGTTTTGTTGTTGTCTGGGCGTGTAGCATAATTACTCCAGCTCAAATTAGTGGGAAGAAAGATGTTATTTTAACCCTGCCATGACAAAATAGCTCAGGTGAAATATTCCTTGACATCGTAATATACTTTCAATGTTGTAAATCATTTCTAAGTCACTAATTGCTTGGCTCGATATTCTTTCAAACCACATCACTACTTTCTTCTTCTGCTAATATTCAAGCATATGCACAAACAATGCCATGAAGCACTGTCCTTTTACTCTTATGGGCTACTGTCATTAGACTTGATCTTATAGTTAACTCTCTAAAGCTTTGCAGACCTTCAGTAAAACAGAAGCTGGGTGTAGTTAAGCACATGCCTCCAATGCTAGCACTAGGGAGGCGATGCCAGGCAGACCTCCAGGAGTTGTAGTCAACCTGGTCTTTATAGCAAGCTCCAGACTAGCCTTTGCTATATAGTGAGATCTTGTTTCAATATTTTTTTTTAAAAAAAAAAAAGTGGGAGAAAGGGTGAGCATCCAGAGTCCATGCTGAACTTTGATATTTCTACCTTAACCTGTAACTAGAAGATATGAACAAATAAAATGAGAAGTGAAAAATTGTCTCATTCTGCTTGAACAGGTTACTTGTCGGCTGTTGTACCTAAAGAGCTCAATAGTATAGCTCTGTCAGATATTTTCCTCCCTATTTTATTTATTTTACTATTAAATTTTATAAATTTGGGCATTTTCTTATACATTTGTGCCTGATGTCCTCAGAAGGTACTCTAGGGACAGTGTCAGATTTCCTAGAACAGGAGTTACAAATAGTTTTGAGCTGCCATGTGGTACTCGGAATTGAACCAGGTCCTCAGGAAGAGTAGCTAGCTCTTCCTTATTGTAAAGGCTTGGGTTTACGTCTCTAGATGTAGTGAGCTCAGAGTATACAGGCTTAATCCTGAGCATAAATAAGCAGGCAACCAGTGTGCCACAAGAAGGAACCTAGTCATTGATGAGATTCAGTTTTATACAGGATTGGACTATGTGGACATAATGTATAGCTGAGATCTAGGCTTTGGTTTCCCATGCATCTGAACAAAGTGAAATAATCATTTGGTACTGTAACTGTTTACACAATTGACTATTGCTAATTAGAGAAATATATAGATCAATATAGAAGAAAACCTCAAATTCTACTTATTTTATAAAATGCACTAAAGCAATAGGAAAAAAAAACCACATTGTTGAACTAAGCTTATCATGAACAAACTATATTAGAAATAGCCAACTGTGAGCCAGATGTGGTGGTGGTGTGCACCTTTAGCCCCAGGGGGAAAGGTGCATCTCTGTGAGTTCAAGACCAGCCAGGGCTACAAAGTAAGGCCTCCTAATAAGAAAATCAAATAATAAATAAATAAAAATGAATTGAAAGGCCATTCTGTTCTATTTCTAAAATTCTGTCCTATCTCTAGAACTTTGGTGGAGACAAGCACATAGCAAAAACTCAGGCTCATGGCATATTAACAACTCCTTTCTATACCATAAACAAACAGAAAGTAAATATACAACCACTCAAAGACAAGCACTAATTTTAAACTACTGAAAGGTCTTCCTGACTCCATGTAAATAAACAATGAAGTCATCTTCTAATTTGTCCTAATTCCCTCTTCTTTCCTTCCTGCATTTTAAGTTAGATTTTTATCTCTATAGCAAAGTTTGTTCTCACATACTTGGAACTTGGATTCATAGTGCGCCATGATATTACTTGCAGGTTATTATTATTATTATTATTATTAATTATTACTACTATTATTACTATTATTTTTTATAGTTCAGTCATTACTTCCCTCACAGTCCAACCTCCCACAATTCCTCATCCCATTCCTCCTACCACCTGTCTCCTAGAAGATGTCCCCACCCCATGCCAAGCCTCCTTACTCCCTTGGGGCCTCAAGTCTCTTGATGGCTAGGTGCATCTTCTCTCAGTGAGGCCAGTCCAGACAGTCCTCCGCTGTATATGTGTCAGGGACATGGAAGCAGCTTGTGTATATTGCCTGAATGGTGGCTCAGTGTCTGAGAGGTCTCATGGGTCTGGGTTAGTTGAGACTGCTTTTTTAAATATAAATAAATAAGGCATTAAAGATTAAATGAACTAATAGGCATTCCTTGGAGAAGATCAATGCCCAAAATGAATGAATTCCATAGATCTAGCCTCCCAGAAGACACATCCTAATCAACAGTCTCTAAGATGTTTCATGGCACCCAAAATTCTGGCAGCCATTAGAGCATATATTTTCCCCAAAATGGTTGGAAAACATTCCAACATATGTCATACCAAAAATTAGGGTGTCAGTACTTGAAACTGACTGGTGTGAAATGTAGCTTCCATCTCGATTTAGTAGTTTTAGAAGTACAAGGAATCCTTCTTCCTGTAGTCCCTCTCATCTTGTGCACAGCTCATGAAAGAGTGTTGGAAACATGGTAGATACCAGATCCCCAGAGACAGACTCCATTGTATCTCCACACAGCAGGGCTGAGAGGTCTTGCGTGACATAGCAATCTGTCAATGTGTGTGAAAGGATCATGTAGAAATAGGCATTCACTCTGGAAATCACTCCCCCCCCCCCCCCCCGCAACAACAGTGCTAACATGGAAGACAAACCTGGCATTATTTTCAGAGTGAATATAGTAGCTTGATAATCAGCATTCCTGGATACTGCATTATTTTACTTTTACTTTTCTCTCTTTCGAAACCTGAGGAGCTAAATTTGCAATGTGTTTGGTCTTAAACTCAACCACTTGGTAATCTTCTGACAGAAATGGTTTATTTTTATCTCTTGGAAGTGTAGCCATTATTCATTAACTGTTCACCTCCCCTAAATTTTATTATTAATTTTTTTAAAGATAATTTATTTGTTAATGGCTTAGGAAAGTTGTGCACTTTACTCATGTGGCTAGGTTTTATTTAGGCTGTCCCTTTTATCCACAGGAATTTGGTATTCAGGAGGATCAGGGCCTTTATCAGTCATGAGCTGCCAGAACTCAAACTGTTTCTTAAGTAGCTGAAATAGAGGAATAATGCTCCAACCAACTGTGGGTTTCAGTTTCTGCTCAAAAGACTTTACACCTAATGGTGGTAGTATCCTATATGTATGTGTTCATCCCAGGGTGCAGCGACTTCCATCTGATTGTCATTATTCCTCTCTGGAGGATCAGTTCTACAACTGGAATCAGAAAAGCAGTCAAAGTAATTGAAGCTAGCAATCAGGGAAATATAACATTTTTAGCTTGGGAGCATATGTTCCAATATAAAGAAAAAAAATATTTAACTCCAGGGCACATATTTCCCAGGGCCAGGAGGGACCATGCATATGTTCTAGTGTTTCCTTACATAGAATACTGATGCCCTGTGAAGCATTTCTTTCTCTACAGGGACAGGCAACTCATTATCTCTCTAGGAAACATACTTCCTTTTGATTCTGATTATTTGAAAACATATCATTGTAGCAGAGATACAATTCCTCCATCTGTAGTTAACATCCTTCAGAATTGAAGCTGTGTCTCAACACAGTAAATTAAGCCCTTCAGATGCTCTCATGTAGCTTTTATCCTCAATTCCTATTTCCTCCTTTGCTTCTATACCATGAATTCCTTTTCTATAGAGTAGTATTGATTTTCTTGGTCACTTTGGTCACTGCCCTTGGAAGAAACACAAATTGCCTCTTATCTCTCTTAAGGTATTACAATTACAGAAAATTAGACTTTAAGTCAGAAAGTCATAGAAAAGAACATCTTTCTCCTTTAATAAAATTATAACTGGTCAAATTATACATTCTTCTTAGTCAGGAATATTGCCAAAGGACATAAGAGAGATATGGAATTGTGGTCAAATCTGTAAACGCCAGTTCAGCAAAAACTTAGTGTATCACAACCTATAATGGATAGTGGTATAAAGGAGCATGATATGTGCCCTGAATTCTGGTAACTGAGACAGGCAGGAATGGAGAAAAGATAGAATATGTTCCAGGAGATATGTGGAAGAGAACATTTTCTACCAATGGAAGCAGGCCAGTGCCTAGAGGTTAAGAGATGAATGGAATGGAATGAAATTAGAAAGGTGTAGAACTTTGTAGATAAAAGCTTAGATTTTACTTGAAATGAAATGGAAAATCACCATTGGGTTTGCAGAAATCATAGTATTTGAATTTTTTTTACCTCACTGTTATTCCTGTTGTGACACATATTAGAAGGGACAAAAGTAAAGATAATCCAGTCGGTCTACAGATGGTTGTTACACAGAGGTGGCTCATGTGCTACAACCCTATGAGTCTTAAATGAGAGATACTTCTTTCTAGAGGTCCAGACCCAGGGATAGTAGAGCTATAGCTTATATTTGAACTTGACTTCCTTCATCAACTTGGATGGCTTAGTCTTTCTTTTCTTCTGGTTTTGAAAAGACGATAAGACAGGAATTAGTTGACAGCATTCTGAGGATTGCTGAATGAATTTATATGGTGTATTAGGAGTTAAACTTGCAATGGATTATTTGTGTTAAAATATTCTACCTTATATTGTATCTTCAGACTTAGGCATTTTTATAAATAGTTTTTGTCTGAAAATTGAGGGTTATGGAATAAGAAGTAAAGACTGTGACTAGATTAATTTTTGATCTTTGCAAACTACTTATTACTAATATAAGCTGGCAGACAGAGAACCTGTGAGAAAAATAAATAAATTCTATGGGCAACACTTTTGTTTTACTATATTTGGTGATTTGGTCACATTATGCGGACACAATAGCATGGATGTTGCATATTTTAACATGATGTCATGGTAGAACATATTCTTAGTCTAGATTAAAAATCCAAACTAAAATATATTGCATTCAATATGGAGGCTATGGAATAAAGTTGTTAAATCATTGCTGTTTAATCAGAGCCAGACTGTTTCCTCTTACAAGTTTTACCTTCTGGTTGAACAATACTCTTTGTTTTACAGGAATCCCAGGAAGTGACTATGTGAATGCCAACTACATAGATGGCTATAGGAAACAAAATGCCTACATTGCAACCCAGGGATCTCTTCCTGAAACGTTTGGGGACTTTTGGAGAATGATATGGGAGCAACGAAGTGCCACAGTTGTCATGATGACAAAGCTAGAAGAAAGGTCGAGGGTAAGGATGACTGTCAACTTCTCCCAAAATCCTCCTTCCATCATCTTTACATTGTGTATTTTGTTCTACTGAGAGGCTACTTCCCCCCAGGGTAGCACTTTTTAACAGTCAGTCCTTGGAAATAGATGTCAAAAACTCTGATTGAACTATTTTTCAAAACTCTTCGGCCCATTCTCTCCATCAAACAAAATTCTGCACATCCTTCACCAAGATCTAGCCAGGCAGAACCCAGCTCACAAATGCTATGCTCTGCCCAACCCTTCCTGTTTCCTGTTAGACACGGAACTAAGAAAAAGTGAAAATGCCTAGATATCATCCCCAAATAGGTAAGTGTGAAAGATCAAGGGAATATGTTCACCAGTTCCTCCAAATTTCCCACTCCTACAAGATGTTCACCAATGAAGATTACCTAGGTAAAACTCACAACGCAAAATGTAAAAGACCTTCATCAAGAATTTACGGAATTTGAAACTCCTTTGGGGAAAGTCTGATTATGCTTTCTAGTGCCCTTAAACATAGCATGTAGAAGGTTGATATAAGACACAGAATTTGATACTGATACCAGGTAGGGCTGCATTAAGTAGATCCTACTCAAAGGGAAAAAGCAAACAAACAAAAATCAAGCTTGTGAACTTTTTTAAAAAGGAAATTCTCACATGTTACAATAGTCATGGTTACTACAGAGAAAATGAAAGTGATATCTGAGGAGATAATCAGTTTGTTTAGGAAAAATGAATTTTAGCTATGAACAAGAACCCATGGAGTTCTACCCAAATGTACTGTCCACATTTTCACCTTTTTTTCCCCTAATTTTCTATATATAAGCTCTAAAATTCCTTGAAAAGGGTTCATAGTTAAATCATTCAGATCAAATCAGGGTAGCCAGAAAATGATTCATTTTAAAACATGGCTAAAATACACACACACACACACACACACACACACACACACACACACACAGGGTGGGGGGAGAGAAGGGGGAAGGAGGGAGAAGGGGGAGGGAGGGAGAAGAGGGAAGGAGGGAGGGAGAGAGAGAAAGACATGTAGAGGGCATTTTGCTAATTTTGGCTTTCCAAAATGAATAGATTTTAATAACAAGTCATTTCTTGTTAAAGTCTAAGAAAAGAGTTTCAGTCACCATATGGGTCCAATATTACAGTCCACTGCACATTAGTTAAATATTGTTGGTTTGGAAATTTAAAACATAGCACATAGCAGTATGCCATATTCTCTAATGAATCTGCAATTTCCATACATTGCTGATAAAATTCAAGTTTTAACCTTAGGATTTTAACAAATAGATATTTAGATATTGTCAGTGAAACATGGGGACATTAATGCTTATGGTGAGACCTCAGGTAAAGGGTCTCTTTCTTTGCCTTCAGGGATACTTAGAGGCCAAAACCCAGTTCCCCATGTAAGAGACAAATGAGATTCTTTATGTGTTCTTCCAAGCTCAACACTTAGCAGTGTTTCTAAGCCTAACTATAGCGAGGACATGGTAGCCTAAGGTTGCCCCAATAATTTATAAGGTAAAAGCTCATATTTAGGAAAATACTACAAAGCTATACTGCCACCTTGAAAGTGGGAATTATGGGGCTGCTTTAGCTAACCTAAAACTTTGTGAGATCTTTGCAAATACCTGATTCCATATAAATGGATGTAGAAATGTCTATGGCATTGAAATCAGTGTTTGTTTTACATTGTACGTGCAAAAGCCAGTAAGCATATAAATACATTCAAACCCAATGTAGTCCCAACACAAACGATCCTGAAATTATACATGAGGTAATAATTATAACAATATCTAACTCATTAAGTGTACTGACATTGAGTTAAAACCAATTTTATGTAAACAATTTTATAAAATCTGATTGCTTCTATAAAATTTGCTTTTTCCTGTGAATAAACTGAGGCCCACAAAACTACTGGCAGTCATTCTGAAGGCAAGGTCAGAGAGAGGAATTGAAGACCCACATTCTGGCCTCACAATACATATCCTTTATCATCAGGCCATACTACCTATGACATGCCTAGGAAACTGAGACAGCCGAACTTTTCTATTACAGTGTGTATGAAAATCTCACCTACCAGCTCTGCTCTGCCTAGAGATACCAGCTGGTAACAAGCAGTCATTTGCAAAAGCTGTTTTCAGTAAAACACACATTTTATCTTGACACTGCAGGCCTTCATTACACTATGCACAGAAACTTGTTTTGAAATAACCAAATGAAATTCTGTCCCTTTTCTTCCTAATTGCTTCTAATAATAAAGTTAGTTCTTACTGGCCCCACTGCCACTGCCACATCTGATGGCAATGAGCAGTTCCTGGCAGAAGGTATTGTGACTTAAATACCTGCCGTTTATCTTTTTGTTGCAGGCTACCTTTCTTTCCCCTTCAGACAGGGGAACTTATTTGGAAGTAACGAAATGAACCTTTGTTTGCTCCCTTCATTAATTACTCTTTGCTCTTGTGAGTTTGGCGGTCTGCTTTGTTAAATGGCCTAAGGAGGTCAATTAAATTGCTGTTCTGTGATTTTTATTCTGTGGTTTTTCAGCATGTTCCCAAGCTTATGATGACCTGCATTAGCCAGTCTCAGTCAGTTGGGCAGTCTCAGTCATCATCCATCTGACAAGACAGATGAGTCCTGACCCCAACATCCAGAGCCCTTTGTTTGTCCTTTGTACACATTTCAGAAGAAGGACCAAGTGTCACGAGGCAGATTTAACAGAGTGCTAGCGGCTGAGAAGATTTCATCGGTTTATCCATCTTCCTCCTCTTATCTTCCTTCTTCACCTTTTTCCCAGCCCCGTTGCTCTTTCATCTACAGAACCTGCAAGACCAAGGAATGCATTCCCGGTCTTTCAAACAAGAATGAGCATAAGATTTATTATAAAAACAGTATTATGAATACTGCTAAGTTCCTACAGGGATGGATAGCGCCATACTTTAGAAATATTGTAGGCTTTGTGTTTGTGTTTGTGTTTGACCTGAGAACTCAAGGGAATTCTTTACTCCAGACATCCAAGCTTAAAGCAGATATTGAGCTAGCTTGGTTCTAGACTGATCCATTATTATACAAAGGCTCAGAAATTCAATTATATTCGTCCCATTTAAGTAGAACAAGTACACACATGCGATGTGCACATGTGCATGGGAGGTGGGGTTGTATACATATGCACATGTTAATCAATTTTGGTGTAGCAGGAGGCATATTCAAAACTGTCACCAGCAGCTTGAGGCGTTCCCTTGTGATTTAGGGACTCCCCCTCAGGCAAAGTCCAGTATTTTACTTCATTACAGGAAACAGCTTCAGGGTGAGCCAGTGTGGCATACAGTACTAATTTATTAAAAGACAAATTTAACAGATTTAGTAACAAGGGTTAATAGAAAGGCAACATACTCAAGTATGGGTATGAGCTTCTGGAAGTCCTAGAATAACAGGAAGAACTTACTAGTTCTTGATCAGCCACCTATGCTAGCACATCACCTGTTCCCACCCCCATGGGTTGGATTATGAGCAACACTGTAGTTCTTGCATTTGTCCCAGAAAACACTTTCAAGATGAAGTGCAGTTGAAAGCCTGTTATAGTTTAGCTAGAGGGTTGTTTTCTTAACATTGTTGCTTCAAGACTGGCATCTAAATACCACCTTTTGTTGCCAAATGAAATTAATTGGTTTCAGTGAAGCATGAATAACTTCAGAAAGCCACTGCACTTGTGAATTTCCCCTCACTATACCTTGTGCCTCATCTCTGAATTGTTCTCAGAGATGGAGCCAAACATTTGTACTAGCTTTCCCTCTGAACATGTTTTCCAGAATTCAGACCTTAACAGAGTAAATTTGTTAATTCTGCAAACAGATCATCAGAGGACATTCTTTTCTATTTGTTGCTTTCATGTATCCTCATGGCAAGATGATACAGTATGAAAACCATTCATAATCCAGGCATGCAGTGGTCCTTGTCACTAGAGATAATATTGGCCACATTTGCATTTCTGGTTGTTTCTGTTTGTATTCCCACTGTATAAAATTTCTTCCTGGAACGGATCTGTTTTCCAGCTTTCTGTTTTGTCTCTGTCTGGTTCACTTTCACTGGAGCTTGAGGTTTACCAATAGTACTGTGACCTTCAATGTCAGGACCTGTTCCTGAGACAAATGCTATGTTTAATTGTTTGTGCTGAAAGTCTCTTTGGGCTTTTGCTAGAAAATTGATAGTTCTTAGCATTGGAACAGTCGAAGCAGCCCTGACAAAAGATTGAAACTGTCTAGGATCCAAGTTAAAAATGCAAGTTCTTTGATTTTTCACATGAATTGACTCTACTCCTTCTCAGACAGTTGTGGTCTTGAGAGAATCCTCCACGTCCCTGAGGGTCTTTATGTTGTCTGTGCCGATTCTTGCCTTCACTTCAGTTCCTAAAAAAACTTAGTGAAGATTGTTTAGTTCAATTTGAAGCACCACTTACACTATATTGAGAGTCAAAAGCTGAATGCTTATGTTGCCGGAAATATTAAAAAAAAAAAAAAAATCACTCCACAAACTCTCTTGCCTGCAGGTACTGGCAGGCCACATCACTATTTTCTGGCAGGGTCCCGCTATTTTCTCCCAGCTAGCAAGATCATCTCACTTACATGCAATGCTCCATATACCCTACAATCAGTCATCTAGTTACCGGGCAGAAACATGACTCTTTAAGGCTTAATTATCCAATTAGGTTTATATATCAATAAGATCACAATTTACAAGATGCCAATACAATAATTTCAGAGCCAAGTGATAAAGAGAATGCTTTAACCAAATTATTCTAACCTTGTGAAAACCTTAGCTACCTGTGGCTGTTTAAAACCACATGGGGTCTAGATTGTCTTTCTGTTCTCCTGCCTTCATGATGATTTTTCCTGCTTCACCTCTGACCTCCAACCTCCTCACTCCTAAACTTCTAGCTCTGTCTCCCTATTCCTGTCCAATCACAGACCTGTCACTGACCTAATGTGATTGGACAGAGAAAATGCCGCAACCCGCTTATATTCACATCTCTCACTTTTCTACTTTGCCACAACTCAGGATCTCCTGCCTCTCTAGGGAATGCTGGGGGCCTTCTACCTCGGTTTGTGTAATCAGGGTGATCTCTCCCAGACACACCCAAAGGAGCCTCATCTAGAAAAGCCCTCACTGACATTTTATTCACAGCTGATTCTAGGTTGTGCCAAACGGACAACTAAAACTAACCTTCATAACAATACTAAAATAAAGTTGTAAATTGACTGGTTTTTTTTTTTTAGGAGTTTTACTATGCCCAGTCAAGAAACAAACAAGAAGACTAAATGCTGGGGTTTTTTTTAAAGATAAAATATGATAGCTGCCTTAAAATACACAGCTCAGATGAAAACCGCTGTAGAATGTGCTGTGATAAAAGATTCTGTGAGTTTTACTTCAGTTTCCACTGGAATTGCCAAGTCCTCTCAAGTTCTGCATAGTTCATTGATTCTGTAGCAAGTCATTTTCCTGCCCTAGAATGTGGTTTCTAATTGTTTCCATGTTTCATAATATGCCAATAAGCACAAAGATCGGCCTGGGCAACCACATGGAGAGAAGAAAGTCTTTGGAAAAAGTGAAGCACTGTTACAGTAAAACATATGCAGCTGGCCTCTTCACTCCAGGGTGTTATTTGTGGGTGACTGGGTGTATAATTGGCAGCCTTCCCTGAAGAATGAGTCTCCAAGGTACAATTGGCCAAGGTGATTCCTGGCTCAGGAAATGCCCTTCTTCCCTGGATGATTGTCTACATTTTAACTTTTTTTTCTGTGTGCTTTTGGCTGACTGATTTCTATTCTTTTATCTACCATCTTGAGGTTGATAAGACAGCGACTGAAGAAGCCTGGTTAGAAAATGCTTGGGCAGCCTTACTGAATGTTAGAGGCTGTGTTAGCTGTGCAGAGGTTTAGCGGATATCTGTCTTACACTTGGTCTCAGAACCCAGCCTTGGTTCACTGCTGATACCAACAGTTGAAGCTGTTGGTATTGATACTGTCTTTCAAGCCTTATAGTGGGAAATGACTGAGTTAGAGTTATTTTGATGTAAGTTAATGCTATAAATGTTAGAGATAAGGAGAGAAATTTTGACATGCAACAAATGAGACATGATTTGAATTGTCAATTAGTTTGTAAAATGCAGTTCTGGCTGTAAGGAGTTCTATAATTTCAATATATCAAAATTGTATTTTCCATTGTTGCTTATAGAATCAGTTGATAACACCTATTACTAATTCACATAAAATGTTTTCTGCAGTGGTGGCACATGCCTTTAATCCCAGCACTTGGGAGGCAAAGGCTGGCAGATTTCTGAGTTGGAGGCTGGCCTGGTCTACAGAATGAGTTCCAGGACAACCAAGGCTACTCAGAGAAACCCTGTCTCGAAAAAAAAAAAAAAAAGAAAAAGAAAAAGAAAAGAATAGAAAAAAATTGTTTTCTGCAACTGACCTTGGTTGTTG
>JADRCD010181946.1:0-12124 GCA_019843815.1 Montemys delectorum
AAAAAGAAGAAAAAGACTCATTCCTCTACCAAAGCTAGACTACTATTCTCTCTATAGTCCAGGCTGGCCCTACATTTAAGGCTATTCTCCTCTCTTCTAGACCTCTGGAGTTCTGAGATTATAGGCATATATCTTCACTGTAGCTTTGACATCCAGTCATAAGAAAAATTCACAAACTCTCTAGAACTGGCTAAATGTGAGGTGGATTCAATTGTCCAAGGGCTGTCGGGACTAAACCTTCAAACAAGTCATGAGGCTCCATCATCTTATTTTCCTCAGCTGTGTGTTTGGGCTCAGGTTTCTAGTGGCTTGTGACTGCTCTCTGTCCATTGTGGTGCATAGAGAAGTTAGATGAGGTGAGCTTTGAGAGCTGCTAATTAGAATGCACCTGTAAAGCTACACAGAGAGAATCCTGAAAACTGCTACATACGGACCCAAATTTCATTGAGATGGCATGGAACGGGGGCAGCCTCCTTTGCCTCCTTCAAACTAGCTCACAGCTCAAGAACTTCAGAAGAGGGAAGTCCAGTTACAGCTCATGTTGGGAATACTTGGAAATATTCTTAGTAGGAAAATTAAGTCATCTAATAGGAAGGACAGTAGGAAGGAAGAAGGAAGGAAGGAAGGAAGGAAGGAAGGAAGGAAGGAAGGAAGGAAAACCCAGGGTCAGTGGTGCAGACCTGTTAAGTCTGTAAAAGAACTCTGGGGACAGGAGGATCAGGAATTCAAGATCTTCCTCAGCTACAGGGTGAAACCTAGGCTAGCCAGGTCTACAGGTATGAATCCTTAGTTGGAACAGCTATTTCCCAGAATGCCAGAAGCCCTGAGTTTCTTCCTTAGTACCAAGTAAACCAGGATTGGTAGGGAAATCTTATAATCCCTACATTTGGTAGGAGGAGACAGAGAATTCAAAACTCACACACCTAGGTCATCCACACCTACCTACATTAAAAAACAATCAATCAATCAATCAATCAATCAATCAAAGAACTACATTAAGGATAGGTGCACAGCTCTATCACCTACATCAGTTGGAAGAGGAGAGGAGAATCATCAGTCCTTGGCTGCCTGTACTGGATACAGAAACCTGGAGTCAAAACAAAAGGAGAGAAAAAAACAAAAGGATTCCTCCCAAGAAAGACCTGATAGTTGTGTCACCATGAGAATTAAGTCCATGTTCACTGGCAAAGAAACAAATATGGCATGGATATAAAGTTTAAACAGTCAGTAGTAAGGCGATGGCAGAGTTGGAAAACTCTAGATACCACTATAAATAAGGACTGGACTTGTGTATGATGCATATATGACCACAGAGGTGTGTGTGTGTGTGTGTGTGTGTGTGTGTGTGTGTGTGTGTGTGTATGCGTGTCTATGTAGCCTTGTGTCTGTCTGTTTGTCTTCACACATGTAGGCCAGGAGTATTCATCCAATGCTTTTCCACCTTGATTTTTGAGACAGAGTATGTCAGTGATCTCAAGTCAGCAAACTCCCACATCTGCCTCTCTTGACCACCGGGCCTAAGACAATACAACATGCTGCCTTGTTTGGGTTTTACAGCGTCCTTTTGTTACACTGTGACATTTTACCCAACCCCATCTTCCCAGCCCCAGAGATCAGATCTGACAGTTCAATATTTAGAATGTGTGTGTCCTTTTTCAGACGGGAAACCACTCAGCCTGGAACTTAACTCTTGCCTACACTGGCCCTGCACTTTTGATACTTAATAGGGCAGTATGGCTCAAAACTGATATTTCTGCATTGATGATATCGAGATAGGAGGAGAAGGATCCTGCTCAACGTCTTCTTTGCCTACAGGTAGCCTGTTGGAATATATGAGACCCTGAGTAAAACACAAATGCTAACAGAATTACAATGTACCTAAGGAGGAACTGAGGTAGCAGGAGCCACAGGAAGTAAAAGCCCATCTGGGCTATGCCCTAAGTTCCATTCCATCTGATTCATAGATGAGACAATAAGAAGACTAAAACCACCATAGCAATACTATTCATATAAACCAAAGTAGAAAGAACTGAATGTCAGAATATAAATTAGAAATGTGCCTCAGACATCTGAGTACATCTATCAGGGAATAAAAACCAATTTCTGTTTTTTGTTATAGGTGGAATATGTTCTTTAGCATACTTCTCTGAGTCTGATATTAAGAGTGACACATTCAAGGATTGTCATTTTGTTGTTGTTGATAGGATTGGTTTTTTTTAATTTCATGTGTCTCTTTCCATCAATTGTGATTTTAAATGTTATGTTTGTGCTTTGTGTTTGCAATTTAAGGCCATCTTTAGTTTTATATGATTACCTAGGAGTCCAATTTAAGAAAGAGCAGCTAAGACCTGCCTGCCTAGAATTTGCTCATTTAAAAGAAAAGACAGAGTCATAGACTCATTGGGGTACTATGTTAAAGTGTATGGATTGCAAGGAAACACCATACCAACTCTCCAACCCAGGGTGCCTTGAGTCTCTGAAAAGTCATCCTTGGTTTTGTCTGTGTAGCTCAGCCTGGACTAGTGACTAGGACAAGCACATTATGTGCAAAATAAACTTTCCTAGAGTTGCACATTTTGAGTTGGGGAGCATAGAGTCCTATGGGGATCTTCCTGACAGAAAGTGAAATAAGTTACTCCACTCTTCTCAGATTAGGTGGAAAAAAGGTAGGGTTGTTCAGGGGACAGTGCAGATGAGAAGTAGGAATGTGTTTCACAAGAGTAGAATGCTATAGGGGCACACTGTTGAACTCAGTATATATCCCAGGATTACTATGCCAGGAGCCTTGTTGTCTGTGTTCAAATTAGGGGAGATATTTGGGATGACCCACTTCAGTCACACAGGCTTCTGTTTGCCTCACATTGGTGACAGATGTTGGCACAGTCTAGGGAGAAAGAACACACGGGATGGCATCTTACCCAAATGACAGTGGAAGGGACAGGGAAAGCTTGCCAGAAGCTGTCTCAAAGGATGTGCAAGGGTGCTTACCTGCTCAAGGAGAATGAATGTGCAAATACTCAGAAATTGGAAGCTACCTTGTAGATGTGTCCAGCTGAGTACAGACTCCATGTAGAGGCCTGAAGCTGGCATGGGACAGGGCTACAGCAGGTTGATGTCCCATTATAACAGTTTCTAGTTTGACCCTGGTCAAACATCTATCACTCCCTTACTGTATGGCTCAAAATGCTGAATATGAAATCCTGTTGCTAAGGAGAATGGTAGCCTTGAAGGAACAAGTATAAAAAGGCAGGGGATGAGGAACTAGAGGACAGAATTGGTAGAGAGAGAGGACATAGCTGCCCCTGGAGTCACTCCATAGCTGTGGTTTTCATAAGCTTTGCTGAGTTGGGTCTGAGGACTCAAACAATGTGACCTATGATGGATTTGGCAGGGGAATGGGGGTGGGTGGGGGTTTGTAAAAGGTTGGCAGTAGGCTGCCCTCTAGAGGAGCCCTATAGAGATACTTGCAGGCCTCACTCTCAACCTGGGAACCCATTTTTGGGCAGGTGGGACAGGGTGACTAGGGAGACTTCTCTAGGGAGAGAAATCTACCTCATGAAGAAGACCATGTTCCTTGCAAGAAACAAGGAGCAAAGGATAGTTATTTTCCATAGAACAATTTCTGATGGCTATCTAGGCCTCAGGATAGATCACAGAGCTACTCTTCTACATAGAGCTTGAGTACTTTTGCAAGTTAGCCTTTTCCTCTGAGCAAGACCCAGTGAAAAGCCAGTCCTTCCTGACTGGGATTTTACCTAGACAGGACAGTGCTGGGGTGGACAGCTCTTCCTGTGAAGAAAGGACCTATGACCACACTGGCTCATAGACATATGGCCTGGCTCCCCTGAGGGGCTGTCTGATTCTCAGCCAGGCTTACCCCCAACCCATGACTCATAGGCCATGAATCTGGGGCTGGTCCTCTTCAGGACTTCAAAGCAGAAATGCACAGGAAGGAGGCTCTTAGAGACATTGAAACACACAGAACTTATTGGGCTGAACTTGTAGAGCCATACCACCCCCACTGGTTCTCCAAGAATTCTCTACTTCCTTTGGCCATGCCCCACCCTATCCTCTCCCTACTTTGGTCAGCACCTCTCCTATCCACTTCTGGCTCAGCAAGCATGAGGTGGCCTCTCAGGAGTTTCTATGAAACTGGTCTTTCTAAAGTGACAGATTGTTAAATTCCTAAGTGTGTCACAAGTAGACACACTCATCATTTGTCACAAAGGAAAAGAGGAAGTATGAATAAAATGAATGAGGACTTGCACCCATCTAGTCCTGTGGGTGATTCCACTATCCCCTTTCTTCAGAGCCAGGCTCATATAAGCAGGCTTGACTTCTCTTTGATGGTAGCAGGCAGCAGCACAGGTTTTGGAGGCAGTTCATGATTATCTTCTTCAACCCCTTCCAGAGATGATGCCAGTTATGAAGGGAAGCTGGGTGCTGGGTGTGTATCCTGAGGCTGGCAATTAGGAATGGGCTCTTCCTGAATGATGGTCTCTTCCTGTTTAATGATCACTTCCTGGGTAATAACCACTTCCTCTATAAGGGTCTTTCTACAAGGTATCCCTAGAAGAGGAGCCTCTAAGAGTTATACTCTTAACTGCTTTCTGGGATTCCCAGAGCTCCTTTGAGTGACTACAGGATAACATATTCATGTCAGGCTTATATCCAATGACTTTCATGGTCCTGACAATGCAGGGGCTCAGAAAGTCTGGAAAAATCTGTAAAGTAGGTGGTAAACTTGTCTCACTGTCCCAGATCATGGGACACCTCATGATTTTGTGGATGGTGGGCCTGCTATTGGGATTGATTATCAACAGTTCAATGATGACCTTAAAATTATCAATGGAATCATGAAAAGGAATGCTGAAATTGTGGCAATCTTTAATTTGCAGTCTTTCATTTGCAAAATATCTGCCTCAGAAAGGCAAGCTCTGGGCCACCTTGAAGAACACAAGGACCCTAAACTCCAGATATCCACAGAGCATATTCCTCTACTTGCAAGAATTCTGGGATACAGTAGGGCAGTGTGCCACAGAAATCTACTAGCTTCTGCCCAGGAATCATTTTAGCAGCCAGGCCAAAATCACACAGCTTAGCATCTCCCCTTCAGTAGATCAAAATCTTGCTGGCCTTTATGTCTCTATGGAGAATGTGACTATCATGGCATTACTGCGCTGCATGTACTATCTGGGCAAACTTCCATTGAGCCTCACCCTCCTCTAAAGAACCCATTTCAATGATTTGGTCTAGTATCTCTCACTCTGAGGCATGCTCTTTTACCTGGTAGGTGGTCTCTCTTGTCTGGACCAAATGAAAAAGCTTGATAATGTTAGGATGGCTAAGTGATTTCATACTGCTGATTTCTCTGCAGAAAAGTGAGGCATACATCTTGGCATTGTATTTTGGAAATTCTTTACAGCCACACAGGTCAGTGTAGGGATAAGGAAAGCCAGTTTGACCTCTTAAAAGTTTTCTTCACATAGGGTAGTCAGCATTTTATAGTTAAATGTGAAATTCTCATCAATAGAGTATCATGCCACCAGGTCCTGCTCCATGATCAGACCCTCTGTGATATAACTGGAACCAAAATTGCAATGAGAAATTAAAATAAAAAATATTTAAAGTCATGTACAAGACAATGTTTATAGCTACAAATTCATACCTCAAGAAGACAGGAAAAAAATTTAGAAATATGTCAGACATGATATTTTGGTATCTTTCATCTGACCATCCATATCAAATGTTTTCATTCAAACATTATCCAGCACCATAGTTTGCAGTAAAAAATTGTGGTCCTTATGTCTCATGATACTTGCAGCCCTTTACCATGATATTGCAGCAGTATCAAGAAAAAACTTCCTAGGAAATTGGGGTAGTTGTCATACTCATAACTAACTAAATAAAAGGAAAAGTAAAAAGGAAAGAAAGAAAGAAAGAAAGAAAGAAAGAAAGAAAGAAAGAAAGAAGGAAAGAAAGATATCAGCCAACTTTAAATGCTTGGGAAGAGAATAAATCACATTTTAAAACAGTAGACACAAACTATGACAAGGCTCAGGTAGACAGGGACCAACTGCAAACTGAAAGAACAAAACAAAAGATCCAGAGCTGCTCATTGGAAAGGACAACCATCCTCTCCCATGACCTCAGCATACACTGTGAGCCAGTGCACCAAGAAAAGCAGGTTCCAGAGGAGTGGATAAGACAAGAGACCCTTCAAAACCCACAGGGTCCAGGCAGGGTAGCTGGCTCTGGAGCCACAATGTCTGCTACTCCTGCAGAGGACCTGCATTTGATTCTCAGGACATAGGTCAGGTGTCCCACAACTACCCTAAGTTCAGCTCTAGGAGATCATACACTTCTAGCCTCTAAAGACGCCCATACAGTACACACTGGCCCTACATGTCACTTAAAATACTGATACAGATCTTTCTATATAATGTTATTTATGACCTTTGAAGGTCAGAAGAGGGCATCAGAATCTCTGGAGGTGGAACTCAGTTGTAGTATATGAACATGTAATTGTTTTAATTCCAGGTGTGGGATAAGAAGCTCACAGCCACATATAACTCCAGAAAATCTGATTCTCTCCTTTGACATCCGCAGAAGACACCAGGGATGTACTACTCAGACACATAAATGAAAATAAAAATACTCTAACTTATCAAACATAACTTAAAAATTAAAAAAGGTAATATGGAAGATAATAAATAACATGTAAAATTAAACACATAAATCAAGCCAGCAAGTATACAAATCACACACACAAAAAAAAATAAAGATAAATGAAAGTCACCAAAGTGGAGAGAAATGCACTATGTCAGTGTTCAACAGCTCCCAGAAGTCCAAGTATAATCTCTTAGCAGCATCAAACTCCAGTAGCTTTCCAATCAAATGACAACTTTGGTAAGGAGAGGAGGCAGCCTCAGACAGAGCTGTAAATGGGTAGGTATCTATCATCCCTACCATGGTTCCTTGTGAGGTCAGAGCAAAAATAGACCAGTGGTGGCTGGGCACAGCCCACTAGTTTTCCTGACTTTCTGTCTCCAAGACAGGAACTGGGTCTTCTTCAGTGGGGCAGTAGAGGGCTGGTTATACTCAAATATTTGTCCCTAGTGTTGTCCAGTGACCCATTTCTTCCTGCTAGGCTCACAGCCCAAGGTCCATAATTTTCCTCAAAAGGTGACACTGGGGGGAGGGCAAGGGACAGGGAACAATGTTCAAATACTGGGGACCTTTGACACTCAAACTTTAATAAGGACCCTTTCCTTGTTAATCATAAAGCAAGGAATCCTAAGAATGACAATGGGCTCCAGAGTTTTGGCCATCTCTCGTTCATGGACTCTGATATTTGCTAGCTAGTAGATGTAGAGTGTTTTGCTTTTCACTTGGCCTCCAACCTTTATGATAACTTTGTAATAACTCATGTCTTCACTCAAAGTATTCAAGTTGTTATTTTTTGAATCAGATTAATGGGTAGTAAATGAAATTGGTAGTTGTGACAAAATATTGTATCCATGGCATCTGAGGGCATGAGACCATAATCTGTAGGGCTGTGAAGAGGATGACACCATTCATCCCATGTCCTCATTAGGCCTGAGACTTCACACTAAAGCCCAGGATCTACAGACAGCAGGCTGACATGTTAGAAAAGAATAACAAAACATCTGTCAGTCAGGACCCTATAAATGACAGATGTGGGAAATGGAGCCTTACCCTGGCAACCTAGGCCCTTCTTCTCTCAAACAAAACACCATAATTTTGTCCTTATAAACAACAGAAATTGATTGCTTGTGCTCTGAGTTTTGGCAAGGCAAGAGCAAGATAACAACAGATTGTATAACAGAGCTGGTTTTTAATTGGCACTGTGCATGTATTCTCAGATAGTTAAGAAATAGCATGAAATCAATCTATCAAGCCCTTTGCTAAAGGCCACATTTTCTGCTCTGTAGCAAGTCTCTATCTAGTTTGTGAGTCCCAAAACCTTACTATTGTTATATTGGAGTTGAAGTTTGAAGAAGGAGTTGGCAGGACACAGACATACACAACATATCTAGACATGATCAACTTAGCTGTGTCCAGTCTAAGCAGAGTACTCTAGGGTCAGCTGGAAGACATTAGACAAAATAAAAGTTAGGAGAGTCTCATAAAGATAAGCCCACAGTAATAATAAAATTTATGAGAGCAGAGACACAAAGATCAGCATTCAAGTCAATTTTGGCTATACAGTAATGGTGAGGCCAGCTTGTGCTCCAGAAGAGCTTGTACCATGAAACCAAAAGGGAAAAGCAAACAAAAGAAGAGAAAGGAGTGCTTTTGTTTTCTGCATGATCTATGTTCCCAATGCTTCAAAAATTAATTGTCACTGTTACACATGGGCATAGGCACAAGTGAATGTCACATCAATGACTGAGATGAGAGAGTTGTAGTTGACCTTCATGTACTTGAAGGTATGCCGCTGTACAGGATAGATGCCAAAGTCACTGAACTGTAGCTTAGCAGAGGCTGAGGAGGACTTTCTCTCTTAATAAAGTGTTGATCATCACCCAGGGGCAGCATATTCTACATTAAGGCCTGGCTAGCAATTCTAATAAGCTAAACCTACACAATAAAAGGGAGACAGGTACTGTCCAACAATAGGCACCAAAGCCCCACTTTTCTGAGGTATAAACAGAAAGTCATAAAGGATAGACCCTCTCTCTTCATCAACACCTAGGAAACCAGGAAGGAATCTGAAAAGGGCTTTGTTGCTAGACCATGAAGGTTCTGCTCCCAACTGCCTCTTTTCTAACAGATGAAAAGATTGGAGGAAGGAGTTTTGCTCAAGTCTATGCTTGGAAATTTAGGGAGACTCCTTGACATTAAAATTTCCCTCTGTTTTTCAAAGTGATAGGTGTTTAGAAATGAGTTCTGTGGTATGCTGGGCAAATCATTCCAGCACTAGTCAGTTTTTGTTCTTGGACATATTCTTTGAGCTCATTAATCAGCAGAAGTCAAGGATACAGGCTTGATCCTTTGCGTTAAAAATCATTATTGTCTCTACTTCCTGTGTCTGATACCATAACAGACTTAGTGCAGCATTCACCCACCTTAAGGCAGAAGACAACCCATGGAATGACAGCTGCAGACAGCAGAACCCAAGTAGATAGAGAGACCGGCTATGGTTTGTCCCACCTAGGAAAGTTCTTCCTGGAAGTAAAAAAAACCTGACTCTTTTTATACTTACCTTTATTGTGTCCTTGGATTTTTTTTTGATGCCCACTTCCATAATTAGCATCAAAAGAATGGGATTTCCACATTGCCTTTGGCCTTTGCATGGAGTCTTGACTTTTGAATTGCCAGGAAAATCCTACGATGAACAGCGAGGAGGAGGCTTTCTACTAAAGCACAGAGACACATTGGTGCCCTTTCTTAAGAGACCATTCAATACTGCCTGTCAGTCCTGTGAACAGGAAGACTCAGTGTGACTTGACCTGTACTTGGAAAGCAAGTGTCTGAACAAAAAAGGAAAACACTGAAGTACTCAGAAGAGCTGGTAAAGAGACAGTTTGATCAGGGAGGGGAATTTGGTCAAAGTTCTCCATGTACATGTATGGACATGTCACTGTGACATTTCTCATATTGTATAGTTAATATAAACTAATGTTCCTACAGTGAAAGGAATAAAGCCATGTAAAATAAGACATTTTAAGACGGAGTCAAAATCTAATTAACAAAGAAAATAAAAATTCCACCAATCATACTTCAAGGACAGGTAGAGAGAGCTAGTTTAAATCTAGAAAACGAAAACCTACAAACTGAAATATAGAAATATAGAAGAAACTCACTATGTTCAGATTCAACAATTCATGAAAAACCAAGTACAGTGGCTCACCAGTTTAGAAATCCAAATGGTATCCATCAATCAATAGCAACTGCATTTACTGTAAGGACAGATGGCAACTTCAGCAAGAGCTGTAAGTGGGCAGGTTCCCTTTGAGGTCAGAGCTGAAATGGACCAATGATGGCTGGGCAGAGCCCACTGGTTTACTTTACCTTCTGTCCTAAAGACAGGAAAGCCTGATCAGTGGGGCAGTAGAGACCTGAGGAAGCTAGTTATACCCAGTTAGCAATCCCTACATTCCCTACGACCCACTTATTTATGCTAAGCTATGTTTCCCAGATTTTCTACAATTTGGCCAAACAGGGTCACATGCTAGGGATCAAACACATGATCTTTTCTTGGATAATTGATATCAAAACCCGAATAAAGACCCTTTCCACTTTAACAGTACAATGTATCATTTGAATTACAACAGGCTACAGACTGTTAACCAACATAGTCTGCCATGAGTGGAAGTCAGGAAAAACTCAAGACACAACTTTTGATGCAAGAATCAAGGCAGAAGTCATGGAGTAAAGCTTCCTACTGGCTTGCTGGCCTTGAATGAGCCTACAAATAATATGTATATTATATATGAACCTATGTCATAAAACCAAAAAAAAAAAGAAAGAAAGAAAGAAAAAAGTAAAACTTATCAATAACCATGGGAAGCAGACAAAAGGAAGTTTTGGCATGGGATGTGAGCAGCCTCTTAACATGCAGTGAACTGTGCCTGTTGTGCCCAGCAAGAAGGACACACACTAATCCTGTAAGTCAGGAAGCCTACTGTAAACATTTTACATCCATGCTGCTCTGTCATTTCCTTTACGTTGACCACACCTGGCTGGCTGTTACAGCATGTTAAATGGGACCGGCCATAGTTATATTTTATAGTCATTGATTTGACTGACCTTTAATATTTTCACCTGAATATTTCTCTATAATTTTAGCTTACAGAACCTTTCAGTGGTTGAGGCATTTCTGGCCCCTTTCATAGAGTCACATGACAACAAGTAAGAACTGAGCAATCTTAGACTTATGTTTAGCTGATTAGTTCAAATCAGTTTAATCTGTTCCAAAATGTTTTCTTTTTAAACCTTTGTCTGTAAATTGCGCCATGAACATGTGCAGTAGCAAAAGCATACCTACTGTCGGTGTAAATGTTGATGGACTTCGCCTCTGCCCTCTGCAATGCCTGGATCAGAGCTGTAAACTCAGCTTTCTGATGTTCCCTCTGGCAGGCTGGTAGACCAGATCACTTGCTTCCCATCCACCACTGCTGCCCCCGCCCTTTGCTTACCTTTAACTCCTAAACTGCTGCCGTCCGTGATCCAGTTCAGAACCCCTGGCCAAGGCTGATCTTTCAGATTCTCTCGGATGTCAGTTTCTTCTGCCGGAATTTCCAGGCAGCAGTGTGCTGGGGTGGATAGTCTATCTCTGGTAGTATGGTAGCGGGGTTGAGGACAGTGGAGGGGGGGTGAGTGGGGAAGGGGGAGCGAAATCTATTCCTTCAGTCAGCAGGAGACTCTGGTAGTGAGTCATGCAGCCCTTAGTCATCCATCGATCTGGTGGCTGCCTGATGACACTCTCTAGGGCATGTGGGGCCACGATTGTTGTCTCCTGTCCCAAGGTAAGCTTGTTGGCATCTTTCACAAGCAGAGTTACAGCTGCAATGGCTTTTAGGCAGGAGGGCCAACTGCTGGCCAAGGGGTCCAGCTTTTTAGATAAATATGCTACAGGCCTTTTCCATGGCCCCAGAGTCTGGGTGAGGACCCCCCCTCACTACTCCTGCCCTTTCATCTACATATAGGGTGTTAGGTTTGGTTAGATCAGGTAGGGCCAAAGCCGGCGCTGACAGGAGGTCCCTCTTGATGTTTTCAAATGCCTCGTGATGTTTTGGTGTCCATGTGAATTCCCCCTTCTCTTTGGTTAGGGGGTATAAGGGGGCAGCCAGGGTAGTGAACCCAGGTATCCACAGTCTACAAAAGCCAGCTGTCCCCAGAAACTACCTCACCTGCCGGGATGTAGTTGGGTTTGAAATTTGGATGACTGTCTTTTTCCAGGCCTCTGTCAGCCACCTCTTTCCATCTTTAAGCAGTTAGCCTAGGTAGGTGACATCTGTACGGCATAGCTGGGCTTTTTTAGCTGAGGCCCGATATCCCAGCTTACTGCTTTTAAAACTCTTTCTTTGTTTAGTGTATTTGGTGTTTTTATTATTATGTGATGGGAGGAATTTCTTTTCTAGTCCAGTCTATTTGG
>JADRCD010181987.1:0-11898 GCA_019843815.1 Montemys delectorum
GCTTTTTCAGGGATGTAGTTCCCCTCTTTGTGTTGGGGTTTTCTATTTAATACCCTTTGAAGGGCTGGATTTGTGGAAACATATTGTGTGAATTTGGTTTTGTCATGGAATACTTTTGTTTCTCCATCTATGGTGATTGAGAGTTTTGCTGGGTATAGTAGTCTAGGCTGGCATTTGTGTTCTCTTAGGATCTGCATGACATCTGCCCAGGATCTTCTAGCTTTCATAGTCTCTGGTGAGAAGTCTGGTGTAATTCTGATAGGCCTGCCTTTATATGTTACTTGACCTTTTTCCCTTACTGCTTTTAGTATTCTTTCTTTGTTTTGTGCATTTGTTGTTTTGACTATTATGTGGCGGGAGGAATTTCTTTTCTGGTCCAGTCTATTTGGAGTTCTGTAGGCTTCTTGTATGTTCATGGGCAACACTTTCTTTAGGTTAGGGAAGTTTTCTTCTATAATTTTATTGAAGATATTTACTGGCCCTTTAAGTTGGAGGTCTTCACTTTCTTCTATACCTATTATCCTTAGGTTTGGTCTTCTCATTGTGTCCTGGATTTCCTGGATGTTTTGGGTTAGGGTCTTTTTGCATTTTGCATTTTCTTTGATTGTTCTGTCAATGTTGTCCATGTTATCTTCTGCCCCTGAGATTCTCTCTTCTATCTCTTGTATTCTGTTGGTGATGCTTGCATCTATGTTTTCTGACTTTTTCCCTAAGATTTCTAACTCCAGGGTTGTCTCCTTTTGTGATTTCTTTATTGTTTCTACTTCCATTTTTAGGTCCTGAATGGTTTTACTCAGATCCTTCACCTGTTTGTTTGTGTTTTCCTGCAATTCCTTAAGGGATTTTTGGGTTTGCTCTTTAAGGGCTTCTATTTGTTTACTTGTGATCTCCTGTAATTCTTTATGGGATTTTTTTTGTTTCCTCTTTAAGGACTTGTATCTCTTTATCTGTTTTCTCCTGTATTTCTTTAAAGGAGTTATTCATGTCCTTCTTAAGTTCCTCTATCAGCATTGTGAGATGAGTTTTTAGATCCAAATCTTGCTTTTCTGGTGTTTTGGGATATCCAGGGCTTGCTGAGGTGGGAGTACTAGGTTCTGGTGAAGCCAAGCAGTCTTGATTTCTGTTGGTAGGATTCTTGCGTTTGCCTTTCGCCATCTCTTGATCTCTGGTGTTAGAAGTTCTTGGTGTCTTAGAGCTTGATCTTTCCTTGCTGCCCTGCAACTCCCCTTCCACTCCTGAGGCCTGTGCCTCCCAGCTGGTCCTGCCTGAGTCCTTGGGCTGAAGCTCATGCTGGAGGGAAGCCCTCTGCTCCCAGGGAGGGGGCAGAGATGTTTGCTGATCCAGCTCTGTCCCTCGGAAGCTGAGAGGCTCCTGTCCCTGCAGTCCTGCAACTCCCCTGCACTTCCTGAGGCCTATGCCTCCCTGCTGGTCCTGCCTTAGCAAGACCCCAGAGAGAAAATGGCGGATCTCACCTGAGTCCTTGGGCTGAAGCCGGCCTTGGGGGGAAGCCCTCCCCTAGCAGGGAGGGGGCAGAGATGTTCGCTGATCCAGCTCTGTCCCTCGGAAGCTGAGAGGCTCCAGTCCCTGCAGTGCTGCGACTCCCCTGAACTTCCTGAGGCCTATGCCTCCCGGCTGGTCCCGCCTGATTCCTGGGGCTGAAGCTCGCTCAGCAAAATGTATTCTTAATAACAGGAAAAGTGTCAAAATCCCACTACTGAGGAATCGCTTAGGCCTTAGGACAAAACTTAAGAACAACGCTTAATAAGCTGGCATAACACCAAATGTCCTTTAAATATCTGTTTATAACCACACACAAGGGTTACTGTCAGCTTTAATGGGAGAATTGGGACCTTTACTTTTGACTGTTATTATTGATATTATGTTTATTATATATTGGTATATATATATATATATTTCTTTTTTTTTCTGGTATTTACTTACAGTGCTTTAATGACTAATTGTCATGATACAGTGACACTCCTAGAAGACATAAGCTATTAAATGAAAACAACACTGCAAAGCATAGGATACATTGCTATGAGTTATAGGCAGGGTGACCACAGGCGTTTATAAAACAACACAGGCTATTGCTATTGCCCTCAGTTACCAATAACACATTGTGGTTGCAGGACACAGAAATCAATCTCAAACTGACTAGCAAATTCCTCTTGGGTCGCAAGCTTTCATCATAACGGACAGTGTTGTGTAAGCTGCTCAGGGGAAAAAAAGAGAGAGAGATTGATAGTATTACTTAGCATAGAACTCTGATATTTGTGATGCCAACTTTCCTGGCAATCTGTGCTATCTGGTGCGTAGTGGTATGGCCATTATAGGGTAGCTAAGTGTGGATTTGAAGTCTACTTCACAGGAGGGAATTTCATACCCAGCTCAACAATGTTGACTAAAAGCTAATGGCTGCGAATATCAGAGACTATAGGGTCAATGTCACTGTTGTTATTTTTGATAAGTGATTTCGTTGTCTTATTGTATTCTAAATATTTGTGTTTAGACCCACAGACCAAGACTGCCCTCAAACCTTTGTCAGAGAAGCTTGCTTTTATAGGTAATCTAGAGATGCGTAACTGGTCAAAGTATTGAGGATAAAAATTAGATATTCAGCTTTAAATGGGACATTGTTACCACTGCCTCTTCTCATAGGGACCCGCCATTCTGGAGCAATGGAGTAGGTCTCTCTCTAATGAGCTGCTCTCCTTGACCTCCAGTCAAGGCTTCCACCAACCAAGCTAGCCCTCCCCCAGCCACCCCGCGGCAAGACAAAGACTCTGGTTCTGATGGTAACCAGCCAGAGCCCTCTTCATGCCCCTTTCCCCTTGGCTCGAGGCCAGAGTACGCCCGAGGGTCCCCACTCTGTTCTCAGCTCTCCACTGGCATCCTGACGTCCCTGGCCTCCGTGTGGCCCAGGGACCCCAGAACTGGCTCTTCTGCTTAGCACCCACCGGTGTCTGTGGTGCCCAAGAGTCTAAGTTGGATTCCGAAAGGTCCTCGGGTACTTCAGACTGCGCCTTCCTCACCCAGTGAGCGGTGTCCTGCAGCTTCCCACAGGGTGATGCTTGCCCGGTGCTTCAGTGATGTGCGTGGAGCAAAACATCCCATGTCCACCTCACCCAGCGGCCGGCCAGAGCCCTGAGTGGATGTAGAACCCCATTTTTATCCCATATATGGGGGACAAGGTAGCGCTCCTTCGCGCGTGCAACGTCACAGCAGAAGAGTGTGAGGCAGGACCAGCTCTCCTGTTCTCTTACCCCTGGGGCTGGCTCACCTATGCCAGCATCAGCAGTATCTGGGCTGCTGTGATGTCCAGGCACGGTACAGGTCCTGCTCTCCCAAGTGCTACAGTTGATGAGGTACAGGGCTAGCTCCCCTGAGCTCATGACCGGGTGCTCGGCTTTCCTGACTGTGAGAGGTGGTTAAGAGGCAGGAGGTGGGGGCATCACCTCTGTCGCTGTGCCACTTCATAACAGAGGAGTTGAAGGGTCAGCTCTCCCACACTCATACACTTGGGGCTGGCCCACCCACAATCCTGCCACCAGGACCGGCTCTATTATGCTGCTTATTGGAGGAGAAGGACCCACTCTCCCAAGTACTGCCACCAATGAGAGATGGGAACAGCTCTCCTGAATGCTGCATCCAATGAGAAGTAAAGCCAGTTAGGCACAGCACCTGTTCATCCTCGTGGTCCTTGGCATCTGCCCCAATCATGGACATTTCCTTTTTTTTTTTTTTTTTTTTTATGAACCACAGACATCAACACTGACCCCTGCTGCTGCATAGCCACAGACTCAGACATGGCCCTCAGGACATCTCAGGCTGGGACCTCACCATGGCCCCAGGTGGGGGCGATAACTACTCACAACAGACTATTCCTCTCCACCCTGGAGTCTCCAGTCTCTCTTCATAGCGTTCAAACTGCCCCAATTCTCATTCTTTAGTCGGCCCACCACATACTCTCACATTGTGATGGCCCCTCCTGCAGGCTGGCCACGTGACTATCGATCTCCTAAGTGACATTCTCTATTTATGAAGCTTGACAAGGTGGCAAGTGGGTGTCTATGGCTCACCTGTGCCATATGCTGGGGGCAGGTCTGTGCATGGCATGGAAGTCTGTATGCCGCTCTGTGCTGACTGGATTTGGTTTGATTTGGTTTGGCTTGGTTTGGTTTGGTTGGATTTGGTTAGATTTGGTTGGATTTGGTTTAATTTGATTTGATTTGATTTTTATGAATGTTGCGCATAAGACTGCTTTGGCCACCAAGCCAGGCACCACGCTAGGATGAACACCACCACCAAGCTGTTTGTTTGCCCATTGCTAGGGAGATATGTCTCAACTTACTTCAGTTGAACAGTATAAAATACAAGCAAAATGTTGACATTCATGAATCTAACTCTAAGACTTCACAAACAAATGCAGTTAAGTGCTGCTCGTGATTTCTAAGGATAAACAATCAGTATTTTTTTTAAAAAAAAAAAAATAAGTAAGTGAATATCTCTCAAAAATTCCTGTAAAAATTCCTGAGTCCTGTGACTTTCATTTAAAGGAGTTGGATGTTTCAGTTTCTTATCAAAGATTAATCTGATTATAGGCATTTCAATAAAGCATGTTTTGCAATTGTGTTAGAAGTTCAACTCTTCCCTATAATTTTAAGATCCACCTGATTGGACATCCAGTATAGTGGGTGCGCAGATCTGTGCTGCTGTCCAAATCAAAGTGCTGAAAGGTTTGGCTCCTGCCCCAATGCTGCTTACTGCCAAACAGCACAGTACTACAGTTAGTAGAAAATATATTATGTATATACCCAGGCAGAGTGCTGGCATTTCAGTTAATTACCAGCAGAATAACAGAAAGACAAAATCTAGAAAACAAAACCCATGAACTCCCCTCTTGGCCTGCCTTTGCACTCATCCTCTTCTGACTTTGGCGTAGTGAGCCATGCATTGAGTAAAAGAAAAATGGAGTTCATTGAGAAAGGTTTAGTGGAGAGACCACAGCAAATCTTTTTAAGCTGTGTGACTAATCTGATAAGCAATAGGTAGCAAAGGTACAAAGTATGCCACAAATAGAATAGCTCCAGTGATGGACAGTAAACAACACCTCACCACAACTACCATTTGTTTTTTGTTTTGTTTTGTTTGCTTTGTTTTGTTTTAGCATTTGTATTTTTGTTATTCTTGTTTTTGTTTTTCTGCTCAGAGCACGGAAATGTCATAGACCTCAATTTGGAAAGTGACAAGCTAAATAAGTTTCCATACCATCTCCAAATAGAAAGGCATAGCTATATCTCAAAAGAAGACCTATGAATGCAGACACATTTATGTGTCATTGGGACACTCAGTTGCAGGTGTGGAGATACACAATGAAACTCATTAATATATACAATTAATACATTCAACAAAATGTTTAAAATAATAATTTTTAAAAGAAGAAAACCCACTAGTGACCAATGGATCATCAGAAGGTGCTCAATACCACTAGTCATAATGATAATAGAAATAATGACAAAAAATTTGGGCACTTCAGATTTGTTATTATAAAAAAGGGAAGGGGTGAAGGCAACAAAGCTTGATGTAAACGTGGAGAACAGGGGATGCTTGTATACTGATGGCGGAGATGTAAATCCATAGAGCCAATTTGAAAAACAGACAATCTAGCAATCTCCCTTTCTAGGTGTACAGATAAATAAAATGAATCTAATATCTATAGAAGGCAGTGGACTCCTGTGTTCACTGAAGTGTTACTCCCTTTACTGTGGATATGAAACTTAAGTGTCAAAGAATGACCACCTAGTAACATTAAATGTGGAGCCAGAAAACAATAACTACAGTATACAAAAATCAAACAAGGCTTGTGAGGACCCTGGAAAGCATGGGGACTGGGAGAGACTCTGAAAAGAATATAAAAATCTAATAGAATGCATAAGCGAAGATCTGTCATGATTAATAATGTTTTGTGTGTGCACAAATTGCTAAAAAGGGCAAGATTAAAGATTGTGACCCAGAAAAATATTTGAAAATATTTAGTACTCAAGACAATAGACAGGCTAGTGGTCTTGACTTAGTCCATAGGATAAGTTTATGAGCATTTCCTTTAAAAAGCTAAATAAACCTAGAAATAATTCTTATATAGAGTAGCACTTCTCAACAATATAAAATAAAGATAAGTATATGGATAAACTCTCATCAAAATCTATGAATAGAATTAAGGTTTAAAATGATTCAGCTATTTAGAGTTCAACTTTGTAACATGTTTATCTAAATAAATTGTGTAAGCAAATCAAAAATAAAATATTACCATTGTTTTCCATTCCAAACTTTACATTATATATTTACCAGTATTATGGGTCACCATAGACTAAGCAAGATACACAGGAGCAATTTTCTACATTGAATCTTTTTCTTACTCATTTAAGTCACCAGTTCTAGATGTTATTTAGTTTTGGTTTATAAACATATTTCCTAGTATGAATGATCACTGTAGTGAACAAAAAACCACTAATTGTATTCAGTCAGTAGCAATGTACTTAATACCACTTTTTCAAGATGCATATGTACCTGTTTTAGGATGTTGCTCAGAATCACCACTTTACTTTTATTCCTCACAAACCAACTGAAAAATGATAGAAAGATTTACTTTCCTATAAGGTGTTTCAAGGCAGAGCCCAAAGTATACTGAATATTAAAGAGTCCAAGATTAATTATTTTTCTGCTCTTTTGAAATATGCCTGAGCCCAGAAGATACTGCCATAAAAGAAATTTAATTCACATCAGCTTAAAATGACTTGGCTGTGGCAAAGCATGACCATACAGCTGCCTCCAGCCCTCTCCTAAATTCACTTCATGTTTAATGAACTATTTTGGTTATATAATGAGTTATTGCTCAGCTTTCCTGGACCTGTGCTATCTTGAACAGCTTCCAAGACTTTGAGACTTTAAGCAAAAACATAGAACAAGGAAAAAATGAATATATGATTCTAGTAATTTCTACTTTCAGTATCAAATGAATTGAATGGGAGACCTTAGGCAGCAGACTTCCACTGCACCATCAGGAGGGATGGCATGTTTTTCAGATATACGATTTCCTTCTGTTTTATGCTCTGGTAAGTTTTTATTTAAATGTAGATATTTGACAGGAACATCAAAGAATTGCTTTTTATGTAGTTTATATCCAATTATTGTGAAAATATTCAACAAAGAAAAATTAGTTTCATTTGAAAAGTAACAGAACTCAAACAAAAAATGACCTTGAACATATGCATTCGATTTTTTTTAAAAGAAATTGCTCTTTCTCCTCAGTCATGCAAAAACTGATTTAAGTACACACGAAACAGGCTTTTTTGAAAATGTAAGTTTTAAATATTTTAAAAGAAATAATTGTTAACAATAATTTTCATGTAAAACCTAAAATTCTACATCTCTGAGTATGAAGAATTCAAAATATACATAATAGACTTCTACACCATCTTGGATTTTTTGATTAAAAATCATTTTTCATTGGAGAGCAGAATATGTACCACCATAAGGAAGATATTGATTATGTCTTCTAGAAATAAATATAAAAACGGAAGCAAATATAAATACAATTATCGCTGATAGGTGTATACACACAGATGGTCAATAGGCCAATATAAAGATCTATAAGCATTGTTCGAGGGACTTTTAAAGAATTAATCTCATTATCATATCAGTTTAACATGTTATAGATCTTAATGAGAAAATCATCAATTCTTTTTCCTACAAACGGATTTAGCAGAAGAGTGGGGAGTGGGCATCTTGCTTTAGTTCTAAGGCCTAGAAATAAAAGAAATAAGGAAATTCACAATGTAACTTCCATGTTGGGACACCTGCAAATGGATTTAGAAGGCAAGGAATGGGGAGGCAAATTGTCCAAACAATTAAAATTCACGAATGATGTCATGCTGAGAGCAAACAACTGAATTGGCAGAACCAGTTCTGAAGATGGATTGAGAAGGCACTCTGCATCACATTGTTTCTTTTCAAAATGATCTTCCTTCTCACTTCCTAGTTGATGGTGCTGTAGATATTCTATATACGCATTTGCTACTGTCCATTGTATCATGCACTCCTTTCTCTGTGTAGAATATATTTTGTTCCCATCTGTTACTATTTACTATCATGTTTTTCTTTTCCAAATTTTCTCTGCCTTATCAACATCTACTCAGTTCAAGCATACTCTCTCTCCCTCGATGACGATCTTACCTTTATCCCACTGTCTGTGTTCTAGTGTACTTCCAATGACGTAAATTTTCATTCTATCACACGGATTCTGTCCCCAACATTACTATGGTTTCATAAGTGCTCGGCAGAGGTCTATACTCTGAAGTTTCAGTCTCAAGTCTGGAATGCTGTTGGCGGGTGTGATGATTAATCACTATGGTCAGTTTGCCGAAACTGGCAATCTCCCAGGAAAGGGAAAATTGTCAAGTTTGCGAGGGACTGTGAGGTTATTTTGAAAGAAACGTAACTAAGGATGGAAGAACTGTGCTAAGTATGGTTGCCAGCATGCTATGGAATGAAAATCCAGACCAGATGAAAGGGGAGGGAGATAAAGCCTGAGGAACACCAGCATTTTTCTCTTCAATTCATGATCGGTCCAGATATTAGCAAGTTCCCAGCACCACAGCTGTGGTACATCCCTGCAGCCATGATTTCTCTACCATGATGGACTCCATCCCTTGAACTGTAAGCTCAACTAAGGATTTAGTTGATACTTTAGTAAATACTTAAGGATTTAAGTATTTACTTGTCTTGTATGCTGAAATATGTGTAACTAAGAGACATAGGTTAGAATGTTTAGGAGTATAGCCTAGTGGAAAGAAATAGGTTATAGTACTCACGATCTCAGGTGGGATGAGGTAGGCTAGCCACTTTCAGTGTCTTTGCATCACAATCATGATGACTTCAATAGGACTATTCTATCATACACTCATATTGGGGTATACTGTGCTGAACATCCCGGAACAAAAGGGTCAGCAACCATGTTTTAAAGTAAGTCAGGGCTGGAGGGATGGCTCAGTGGTTAAGAGCACTGACAATTCTTCTACAAGACCAAAGTTCAACTCCCAGAACAAACATGGCAGTTTACAAATGTCTGTAACACCAATTCCAAGGGATCTGACACTCTCACATAGACAAACATGTAGGCAAAGCCAATGTACATAAAGTATAATTAAGTAAATCAATGTCAGCAACAAAAAAGAAAGAAGTATTTCTTTTTGTTGATTATCTCTGGTAGTTAATAGACTAATATAAAGCTGATTAATATGCCATCATACTGATTCTAAATTGTTCTTACAGTACTTTACTGTTTATTCCTGCTTTCCATGGTCTGCCCATTTGCAGCCATATTTTTCAAATGATTCAGTTATGAGAGTGCTTTTTCTGAAATGACTTTAAATTTGAAAATACAAGATAAAGTATGTTTATTACTGCTCCATAAAATTGAGAATTTCCACAATATACTGCAACTATAATGCTGTATTCAAGACAGGTTAAATTAAAATCTATTAATATCCCATTGTGATAAAAATTTCAGATGTCAAAAGCAAACTCACAAGTACATAGTTTCAAGTTCTATAGCTAATCACCACAGGCAAAATGACTAAAACTTACCTATACACTGCAAACTAAAATATATGCAAAAATATATGAATATTCAGATCATATATATATAATTTCACATATTACACTCATAAAACTAATATACATAAAACTAATATGTCCATCATACTTAACTTTGTATTTGGTTTAATAATTCCCCTCTCTTTATACTATCTTTTAAAATTAAAGAGTGAAATGAAAGAAAAACAAGGCATTAAATCAGGATTTTCACACTTGTCCTTGCATGTTTGTGTTACCATTTTTCATTTCTTAAACATGCACACACAAATGCATATATATTATATGCAGGACCTATATTTACAGTATAATTTAATGCATAATGCTATTTACTTAGGTTTAGTATGTGAACTTTAATAAGTATTCTAATATTACAAATTCTAATCTTCAAGGAAATAAATGTCTAATTACAAAGAAAAATAATTAAAGTAATTATAAATAAAACTGACATTTCTCTATGAATGCTTTATGTTTTTAATTAGAAAAATTAATATATATCTATTAATTTATATAATCAAAGCTAGAATATTATTGTATCTTAAGTTTATTATCAATTATTGTCTTTGAATCCATGACTGTTTTTTTCACATTGAGGTTCATTATATCTAGCTTTGTGAAAGAATAACATATACTGTGATTTTTACAAATCCCATTCATTGTCATTACAAAATAAAATAGAGAATATTAATCATTGAAGGCTAAAATATAGCTAGCTACCAAACAAGCTAAAAATACACCTATGGCAGTGAGTAATATTGGATGAAAGCTAGGATCCATTTTTCATATTGCTACTTATGTTTCTATATGAAAGTTTATTAGCAAGATTTCTCAACATTTCTATCCTGGTTTATTTAATAAATCGCATATTTATAAAATTTTGCCTATCCTTATGTTTGCTTTGATTTTTATTAGCTCTTTCAGAATTATGCACAGTTCTGGCCACTTTCTCTCCACCTCCTGCTATATAAATCTCCCTCCCACTCCCACTCAATTTTCTGTCCTCTTGGACACAGTCAAATCTGATGAAACCAGCACAGCTGCTTGACAAAGATCTCGCAAACCCAAGCCACATGATCCAGTCTCTGCCATGTCATCTTTCACTTTTGATCTTGCTCTCCATGTATTGTATACTTGAAAGGCTTTTAATATTTGTACAACATGGGGGTGGATTTTGGATTGTTGGGAAATTTCTTATGAGTTATTTATGCCGTCTCCCAGGAATTTTGCTTCTGAGCTTCCCTAAGACAGTCCTGAGCACATTACTCTTATGAGCATATGACTCATACGAAGACACCAGAGATCTCCTTATGAGACTCCGGATCTAAAACACTCTTGGAACATCTGCTCCTATACTTAGGAACAAGATAATGAGAAAAAAGTACACTTTAAAAGTTAAACAGGATTCATTGAGCCAGCTAGAGGAATTGACAGTAGATTAAAAGCCTCTTCCTACTATCCCCTAAGGTGATTATGTAGCATAGAAGATCGGAGCTGTCTATGCCCCTCCAGGAAAAGATATAGCAACAAAGCTTGACTGGCTGGAGTTATCTCTACTGTTCACAACGGCATATAAGAGTATGGATGAATGATAAAAGAATGAAGTATTAAGACCCCCTTTTCTTAGAAAGGTTAGCTTGTACAGGGTCACCATAATGTCATATTGTAGGGCTGGAAAGAAAAGCCAAACAAACAGGGAAGCAAGTCAGGAGCAAGAGTGAGGTATCAACTCTTCTAATACCCAACAATTTCATCCTGAGACTGACAGGAGTAGGACTTCTTTCTCCTTGTTCTCAGTCAGCATGTCCTGGTGCACGTGAGCTTTACAACCCCCACCTCTGTCACCGTTAAGGTGGTCACATCACTTGATGGCCAGATTCCAGGATTAACTTCTTATCTCCTTATGAGGACATGTCCAGCAAGCACCTGGAATTCTTCATGCAGATGAAGCACTCCCTGTACCTCAGCCCTAGCCAAAAAATGTACACTCATCCTCATCCTGTAACCCCCTACACACTCCTCAAGGTTTATGTATGCTGCCCTTGTTCCCCACAATAGAGAGAGATGTTTAACTGAAAACCATCTTCTGAGAAGGCTGTTTCTTCTGCACTCACGTGTCTGAGAGCCAGCATAACCCATGCACCCAGACTAAACTTCACTCCCTCCAGTCGAGCCCGGTGGGCAATGGTGCCTGGATACTCCAAGGGGAAAAGCAGACATGGATGGGGTAGCATCACATGTCCAAGAAGC